>VZZY01000977.1:258975-288482 GCA_013400335.1 Eurystomus gularis
AACCCCCAAATAAACCCCAAATTGCAGCCCCCAGCCCTTTGCATGCACACACTGGAGCCCACAGCAGGGGCTGCAAAATGGGAGTGTGGGGGCAGAGGGGGGAGAGTCTGGTCCAGGAGGACCCTGGGGGGGGAGTGGGGGGCAGGTGGGAAGTTTCTGCCGGTAAAGATGCTGAGGGAGGAAAGGAGAAAGGAGAAAAAAAAAGAAAAATCCTAGAGTTGGAAGGCACTAGGGAGGTGGAGGAAGGAAAAGGGGAGGAGGAAGAGGAGGAGGGAGAGAAGGGGGGAGTGGGAAGCCGGTGGGGAGGGATGTAGCCCATCGCCGGGCGAGCTGGAAGGTGGGAAGGCAGAGGACCGGCTCCGAGGGAGGTTCTCAAGGGCAGGAGCAGGTCGCTGAGCGAAGCGGGGGGCGGAGGGTGCCTGCCTGCCTCCCTGCACCCCCCGGCAGCCCGGAGGATTTTCTCGCAGCAGGAGCCGGACCCGCTGCCAGCCATGCCCCGGGGAGCTGGGCGCACTGGGAGTTAAGGATGGTGCCCAGCCTCCGTCCTGCCCGCCTCCTCCTCCTCCTCGTCCTCCTGCAGGTAAGATGCTTTTCAGTCCTCTCCTCCCAGAAGGACTCTTCTGCCTTGCTCCCCTTCGCCCCTCGCACCGCTCGCTTTCCCCGCGATGACTTTTCCATTGCTTTGGAGGAAGGGAAAAGTAAAAGGAGAGAGCGCAACACAAAGGGGCCCTCGGGAGAATTCCTCCAGTCGAGGCGTGGGGGCTTGGCAGGAGCTCAAGGTGCCCCAGAACTTGGGGGAAGGGGGCTGGGGTCAGTGAAAGGATCATGAAAGGGGGAGAGATTCGCAGCCGGGTCCTCCCGAGCGCAGCCCAGCTCTCCTGAAAGCTCCCACCTCCCAGTGAAACCAGTTTCCCTTAGGCTGCTGGGAGGGGGTGGCCGCTCTGGGGGTGTGATGAATGGGGACAGCACAAATGCAGTGCCCAATTGTATCCCCCTTGACAGATTTTCTAAAGAGCCCTCTCCTTTCCACCCCATCTGCAGAGCACAAGACTTCCCTCTCTAAATTGCTCGCTGTGGAGCCCTGGCCGCTGCTAATTTTGCAGCTCTGCACAAAATGCAAATGCTTTGTCAGAAGCAATATTCCTCCTCCCCGAGGGCTCATCAAGAAACGAAATATTCCCAGCCCAAAGCATGTTTAAATCCCAAACCCTGGGGAAACAAGGAGATGAAAAGGTTTCCACTGAAATCTTGAACGCTATTTGAACAAACCTATGCAGGCAGTTAAAACGACCGGGCTTTTGATTAAACCACCTTGTCAAAGAGGGTTAAAAGAAAAAAATTTACCAGGATCTCTGCAAAATGCTGTCTCAGTGGCCCGGTTGTGACTGCAGAGTTAAAACAGCCGAGAAAGCGGAGGGTCGGCCCTCCCTGTTAGCACCATTGCGGTTCATAGACCGGCCGAGGTGAGAGCCGGGAGGAGTATTTAGCTGCACCTTTGGGACAGGAAAGTTCTCACCTAAGCGATGAGAAGAGCTAATATGCACCAGGCAACCCGCTTGCCAAGTTGGTGTTGGCTTTTAAAGCTTCTCTTCAGAGCAGCTGCTTTCCCCTCTAACTGCGCACCCCTAATCCTGATTTATAGGAGCTCTTTTGTGGTTATATTCCCTGGTTTTGCTTGGTTCTGATGTAAGAAATGGAGGTGAGGCAGGGCAGGAGCTCTTCCCCACAGCCCAGGTCCTTCTTGGGCAATATGTGGGGACACCGTTGGCAAAGCTGCAGACCCGGCGCAATAGGGGCAGGGTCTGAGATGGGGACAGCCAAGTGAGCATGACAGCACCCGATAGCTGCTGTGTGAGCAAAAAGTGGTCAGAAAAAAAGCTAAAGGTGCTGAGACGCAACACCCATCCTCTGCTAAACCTCCTCAGGCTCGGAGGTTTCCCTGGCCATCCCTAGGTGTTCCCTCCTTCTTGTGAGGACAGGAGGGATGAATCCTCAAAAAGCTTCCAGAGTTTGAGAGCAAACCCACCCCTGAGCTGGGGCTGGCACCAGGAGGGGGTCACAAAAACCAGCCCAAGCAAAGAGAAGTTTCTCCCAGCCAGCTCCAAAAAGAAACACCCAATCTACAAAACATCCCTTTGCAGTCAAACTACTTATTTTTCCTTCTAAATAAATGCATTCAAAATTCAGACCCTTTTCCAGCACAATCCCAACCCTCTCCTTGGGGACAGCGTAGGCTAAAGGGCCATGAAGCTCCAGCCTAGGTGCGCGCATCCCAGCAGCCAGGAATACCCACAGCAGCGTCCAGCCTGCGAGTGCAGAGATCTGCAGCAGTCCAGCTCCAACGGAGAGCTCAGCCGGGGCCAATCTTCCCTGCTTGGGCACATTTCCCAGCCTGCAGAACCCTGGGCTAAGTTCCCCAGCAGCTCCAGTTTAGCATTGCTTTGTCCACCTTGCTTTGCTGGGTTGCCATCCCTCAGGGGGTCGGACAGACAGACCAGGAGACAGGCAGCCAAACTTGCTGCAAAATGCTCTTTGGCACCCTGCAAGTCGTTTAAACCAGCTAAACACGTGGTTAAAAAGAAACAGCTCACCAGCAGCTTTGTCGGGAGCTGATGACATTTCTGGGGCTGATAATGTTTGCTGTTTGCAATGATGCTGTTCGCAAAAGCTTTTTAGGAAAAGTCAGAGTGTGATGCTGGGGGTAGGGCAGTTTCCCCTCTCCCATGATCAACCCCAGCAGCGACAAGCCCAAAACTCAGCCTTCTACCCCTTCGCTGCTCAAATCCTTGCGTAAGACGCGGAGCTGCAGTGGCAGGACGTGCTGACCCTGGGGATCTCTTCCAGTCCTTGCTTTCCTTCAGAGCCGCTGTGTATGAATTCGGTGTGTATGAAATCATCCCCGTGGTTTCGCATCTCCTGCGAAGAAGTGAATGGAAATGGCACAGCCCGTTCCCAGAATAGCCACTCTATCGCCATAGGATGAATATATAGAAATACGAGGAGCACAGCCTGCATAGCCGGCTCAACCCTGCCCTGACAGACAGCTCTGCCCACCACACATCCCACATTGGGCTGGCCTAGAAGTTTGTTGCGAGTGACAAGCTCAAGCTGAGGTCTGAGTATGCAGAGTTTAGAGAGGCTACGGCTGTGGCTTTATCCTGGAGAACAGTATTTGGTCCCAAAGGAAAGCACAAATTTCTAGCGTGGGGCTCCTTCAACAAGCAGAGCCCAGGAGCCGTGGTCCAACACTTGAGAGCTGTCACTCATGAGCGGGTGGCTCTTTCTGGAGATGGTGTAACAGACCCAGAGGCCCATCTGTTGTTTTTCCTTTTTACTCTAACTGTATTTTGAGTTAATAGAAGAGACCCTCCTTCTCTGCAGAGTGTCCTGCTTTATCCGTGAGTCACCCACCCAGAAGCAATCGCCTCCGTTCAGATGGCAGAAGACAAAGGGTGTTGGCCTTTTCCAGCTCCTAGTCCCTCTTTCACCCTGAAATCCTGCACTATTCATCCTGGAAGGGCAATGGCAGATGCAGCTTTGGTGTGGCCAAGCTTTCCCTAGCTGGGAATGCAGATAAACTGGAGAAAAATTATAGGTGAATTAAACGGTGGATGTTCGGCACAGGGTATGGCCCTAAATAGGTGACGGGTGAAGGAGAGCGCTTGGGCCAGCCAAGATGTGAGTCTTGGGAGGCAGCTGGGGAAAACAAACCTCCAACCCCCAAATGAAAATATCTGTGAATGCACATGGGTCCCACATGCACAATCTGCGGGAGAGTTTAATACAACCACCTTAGGACAACAGCCCTCCCCCGTGCCTGCGGCCGTCACTCCAACTCTTCCCCAGCCTTTGCTCTGGCCAATCTGGATGCCACGGGAGCTGCTTTGATTCACGCAGTGTCCCCTTCGCCAGCTTGTTTGTGCCTTTAGCTTCCAGCATCCGAACGCCTTTATCCTTTTTTCATGTGTCCCCAAAAATCTGTGCTCCTTTTGATAGATAAATGAAGTCAGAATTATTTATGGCAAGCGAGAGAGACCTGAGCTTAATCCAGGAAAACCTTTAATTGCTCATAAATCAGGCTTTAGAGGGCATTCGTTTAGCCCTGATTGATATTCTTTTGTTAGTATCTGCATCCAGCACGCTCAGAGAGAGACTCCAAACAAAACGAATACACCCAAAGCCTCTATCTACACACAACAGGGGCTGGCCCTCTAATAAGGCTAAATTCATTAATTCAGATTTTAATGCAAGATGGAAGTGTTGCCACTGCCGGCTCTTCCCCCCCCCGCCCCGAGTCATATCAGCCACGGAAAATCCCGTCGTGGTTCTTGCTTTCTGCTGCCTGCGCTTTGCCTGGATGCCTTGACGCTAACAGGGCTTCTGATGTGGCTTTGCACGACAGCAAGTGAAGGAGCAATGGGGCTGCTTGTTAGCAAAGATCTGTGAGACACCTCGAGCTCAGGGGCTGGCAAAGCAGGTCCCTGTCAGGGCTGAGGCAGGGGGTTCTTCATGGACCAGAAGCTCCCTGGGGGTTTCATTTGTGGCTTGGACTAGAGATGGGATGTATCCAAGTGAAAGCTCTCAAGGTGGTGAGAAGCTCATCAGCTGCAGAAGACAATGCCTGGAAGTCAGAGGAGACAAGGTCCAAGCGATCCCACATAGTGGAGTGAGGGCAGGGGACAGAGAAGGGTGGGCAGCAGGGGCTGGAGGCACCCTGGCCACCTCCAAGCACATCTGAGGGGGCAGCTCTTTCGAGCGGTCTTTCCAAGGCCATCTCCAGCCCATGGCCATGGTGTTAGCAAGACCCGCTGCTCCGTGTCCTCCCTTCCTGTGCTGCTGATGTTGCTCTGCCATCCAAGGCTGGCAGCCAGCTCTTTTAACATTCACTGTGTTTAACACTCAAAGTCTGACACCTTTTTCTACAGGCTTGGGGCCAAGAGCAGGCTCAATCCCAGCCTAACACCCTGGGGAACCTCAGGAAAGGTCCAGGGCAGAGACTGTGCTCAGCCCTTCCCCTGCATGTGTGTCCCATGAGGTCTTTCTTCTTCCGCACCAAGTGCCGCAAGGGGCCAAGCTGGGGGGCAGAACTGACGGGTGAGAAAGGTCTTTACAGCAAGGACAACCCCAGGGTGGCTGCTGTTGACCCCCTTCCCGGGGAGGTCTCAGTGGCCATCACCATCCATTGGTCCCACTGACATCTCCAGCTTTGTGCAAAGCCACTGGCACACGCTGCTGTGTCCTGCTAATTGCTCCACTCTCCAATTACAGCCCCGTCGGCACTGGAAAACCCAAGCCCCAACTTAGATCGCTAATTAGGCTACAAGCCGCTCAGAGCTGTCAGCCCCTCCTGCCACGCAGAGCCCATCTTGTTTGAGGCAGTAAGACATCAAGAGGGGACAAGCCTGTCTGGGTAGTACGGTGCAGGGGTTGATGTGAATATATTAATTAATATCTGTGCATTGCTTTGGAGAGGGAAAACACTGCGGGGGGATGTTAAATCCTAATTGTTACTAATTGAATTTTGCTGCTAGGTCGGTGGCGGGTCACTGAGGCTGACACCATGTTTGTGTGTGTGGTTTTGCTGCTCACACCCATAGCAGCAGCGAGGCCCTCAACCTCCTCACAGGCACAGGGAATGGCTCCGAAACCCCCTGTGGCATTGCATCAGGACACAGCTAGTGGGTCCAGGTAGGAGCGACCTGCTCCACATGGTGCAGCACAGCCTGGGCGACCTTCGGCAAGTGGTACTTGGTGCCTCAGTTTCCCTTCTGGGACAGCCTTGACTTGGTGGATGGTGGGACACCAACTGCAGTTGGCATTTGCCGATGCAGTAAACGCTGGAGCAGGGTCAGGTTTTGAAGTCTGAGCCGTGCAGCGAGGTCTGGTGGGGTTGGCTGGTCCCGCTGCAGGTGACATGGGGTTGAAAGGAAGGAGCTTGCTGCTTTGCGAGGTCTGAGGTTAATGCAGCACCATTGGCACCTGCTGTGTGAAATGGAGATGGGGCCTTGTGCAACCTGGTCTAGTGGGAGGTGTCCCTGCCCATGGCACGGGGGTTGGAACTAGATGATCTTTGAGGTCACTTCCAACCCAAACTATTCTGTGATTCTATGTTAGCAGAGCCTGGAAGGGAGCTGAGTGGATACTGAGGTAATGGCAGGGGAGACATCGGTGGGTCCTCATGGAGAAGAAGCTGCTGCCACTGTGGGGCCCCATGGGGCCTGTACAGTTCCCACCAGAACCATCATCCCCATGGGAGCAACTTCCTGGGCTGACGGGGACCTGTGTGTGAAGCAGCTGCTCTAGAAACGCAGATTGCTTTTCTTTCCTGAGCAGCTGAGCGCTCAGCGGAAGCTCTCCAGGATTTTGGCAGTCTGAGAGAGGTCGCGGAGGTGTTCTTCACTGCAGAACATGAAGGAGCTGTAGCCTATGTCAAAGCAGGGCTGGGAGGGCACAGGGACATGGCCTGTCTCTGGCCTGAGCACGATCCACCACCGTTTCAGGACTGTTGAGGTGTGCTTGGCTCCAGCCAGGCCAGGCTGGGACCTGCTGGGCGCCATGTGGCATCGTACGGCAGCGATGCTCTGGCAGGCAAAGCTCTTCAAGGACAGAGTTTTGACTTCCTCTCTCTGCAAAGCCTGGGACCGGGTTAAAGTAACCTGCAAAGGGCAAAACAGATGAGAATCTGACCATCAGAGTTCCAGGTCAGGAGGCTTTTGGCCTGTGCAAATCCACCTTCCCCAGCTTATCTCCCTGGAGCTGGGGCTGACGGGAGTGGGAAAACCTCTGCCTCTGTCAAGAGCATTGGCCACCTTGCAGTGAGACAAGACTGAGAGCCTGGTAAAAAAAGCTGTCAGGGTTTGTTGTGTTTTGGAGAACCTCTTTCTTTCTTTCTTTCTTTCTTTCTTTCTTTCTTTCTTTCTTTCTTTCTTTCTTTCTTTCTTTCTTTCTTTCTTTCTTTCTTTCTCTCTTTCTTCCTTTCTTTCTCTCTCTTTCTTTCTTTCTTTCTTTATTTCCTTCCTTCTTTCCTTCCTTCCTTCCTTTCTTTCTTTCTCTCTTTCCCTGTCTCCTTCTCTCCCTCTTTCTTTCTTTCTCTCTTCCTTCCTTCCTTCCTTAGCTGTTTCACCTCATTTACAAAGCCTGCAAAGAGCCAGAGCCAGCACTCCATCCATCCATACCTGCCTCTAGCTGTAGCTCGGTCCATGTTGCTGCTCTTAGAGTGCCAAGACCTCTCCCTGTGTCTGGAAGGAGAACGGGCACTGCCAGTCTGGTGCAGGCTGGGATTAGAAAAAACACATCCAATTAACACTTGAGAGCCTGTTCAGGTAGGCAAACCATCCCAGCCCCTTTGGGGAGGAACCCTTTTGTCCCAGCTACCCATGCAAAGAGCCACCAGGTCCGATGGCCACCAGCTGTGGGCTTCAACGGAGAGGGGAGCTGACCTCGCTACACCTCTCTTACCTCATGTCTGGAGTTTGGGTGGTCTCAGCTTTTGGCAAAGAGACCCCAGAGGTGTCGGGCTCCTGCAGGACCAGCACCCCAGGAGCGCACGCACTCAGGGCAGGGCTGTGCTGCCAGATCCCCTTGTGCCTTCTGGAGCAGTCACAACAAGGAAGCTATTCTCAGCTCCACTTATACGTCTGCCTGACATCTCTCTTGCTGTCAAAACCAGCTTCCCAAGGCAGTAAATAGTTGCTTGGAAAAGAGCAAGTGGGTGCTGAGCTTGTCACCGTGTCTGAATAAATCCTGCTAAAGCTGTGGTAAGGCGCAGGGCAGCGCTGGGTGTGCCAGCAGGAGCAGCCAGCATTTACATGGCTAAAGGGACTGTCTTCTCCCTACCCGGAGCAGTTCTGAAGGTGAATGGCATGCAGGAAAGGAGATCAGGCACTAGGGACCAGCCTGGCTGGTAGGGAAAGTGGAGGTTGTTGTTCATTGTATTGGCTCAGCACAGGACGGCATGGGAGCCCACCACCTTGCTTGGTGGTAGAGGAGGCTGCAGCCTTTCCTGCCTCCAGGCTCGGGTTTGAGTTTCCCAAGGGATCTGTACATGCTTGTGTTTCAGAGCACAGCTCTGCCATTCAATCAGTCAGCAGTGAGCTTTCCTCCAAGGGCTTGGGTCAGTCCTTGCAGGGCAGGCTTGGGATGAGAGAAGTGGAGTCCAGCCTCATCCACCCTTGGCATTCATCCCCTGAGCAGAGAAGATCAGCCTGTGTCTGATCCGGAGGAGGAAGTGGCAGCTGCTCTGGTAGAAATCCCCATGTTTTGCCGAACAGCAGGTCCTCTCCTACCCCCATATGCCTCCCTGGTGAGCCTGGTCTACCAGCACCTTCCCTCTGCCGCCTTCCGCTTGCAATTGCCTTCCTCAGTTTTAGTTTCCCCAAACTCCTGCGAAGGCACAATAACTCAGTAGTAGCTTTTCCAAAATAGCTTCCCAAGCAGATGGAGTCGACGGTTTTCCCTTGCAGCAGAGCTGCAGAGCCACCCAGGAGCTGCTCCGGAGAAGGGATGGGATAGATCCTGGTCAGTGCTTCCCAATGCAATGGGAATGTCAGTGTTTGTAGACAAGCCTTTCTCCTGAAAAAAGGCTTTATCCAGACCCAGCTGACTGTGGATCCGATCTCCTTAAGGACTTGTATTAACATCTTCCCACTGACAGCTTACAAGGCTGTGATTTTAATAAGGTATTGAAAATCTGAGCATGGTGTCAGGCTTATCATGTTTCCCCTGCCTGCTCTCAGGATGCAAAGATGCTAAAACTAGAAGTGTTGATGAAATTGCTAAATAGCAGAAGCTCTCTGACCCAGCAGGGACCGTGCAGGGCTGCAGGATGGTTTGCTAAGGGGGATTTGGGGGCAGGAGAGGGTTAGTGGGTGGGAAAAAGAGCAGAGAGCATCATTCCCCCAGCCCCAGGCTGGACAAGCCCAGCTCTTGGGGCTGAGGAACCCATCCTGCAAATGGGTACGTGCCCATTGTGCAGCTCTGGGGGGTGGCATCCACCAAGACATGGACAAGCTGAGAACTGACCCACCCGCTGCTGTATCCAAGGAGGGATTGGGGCTGGGGAAGCGGCATATTGCACATCTAACCCTGCCTGTGGTCTGCTCTCTCCCCATGCAGGCGTTTCTCCTCTGGGACAGCCCAGTTGCAGCCTCCGTCCAAGAGCAGTACTGCGAGAGCCTGCCGCCTGTCACCAACCACACGGGTGAGTGTCCTGCGTCCGCAGCCCACCCTCGCCATCCCCAGGGGACCCGAGGGGCAGGGGCAGCTGAAAGAGGGTTGTAGGGGGGTCTCTGGGCTGATCTACAGCTGCCCAGCTCCTTTTTGGGTGGAGGTGGCATGTGCTGAGGCTGCATTGCAGCCCTGTGCTGGCTGCTGCAGCAGCCTCTTTGCAGGGTGACAGTTGAGGCAGGTAGAAGATGCAGAGCTCAGGAGAGCTAAAAATAGAGAAAATAAATGTCTATTGGGCTCGGCTTGAGGGGAAGGTGAGCAAAGAGACATCTACCCTGCCCCTGTTCCCATACTGCCCATTCTGTCATGCCCAGGGACACCAGGACCTTTGTCCTCTATGACCACCCCCCTCTGCCATTCCCCTGCCCAGGGATGACAACTGGAGGTTGTGACTTTCTGCAGAGCCCACCTCAGCTGTGCAATGTGGCCACCACGTTCTCAGGGCGCAGCCACATTTCGTCCCCCAGCATTCCTAGATACCATTAAGTATTTTGAGAGGCCACCACCCACGAGGAGCTTCTGGGGCTGTGGCCATGGCCAGGGCTGGCTCAGCCAAGCTGAGTGAGACCAGCAGGGTCATGGGCAGCTCACTCCTACTCAACACCCGTACATGGATTTGCATCCAACTGGGTCAGGCCCAAGATGTGTTTGTGCCAAAACTGGCTTTCAGCCTGTATTCAAGATGTGACTTGGATGTCACCTCAGCAGCGACAGGTCTGCTTCAGTGACAGGTTTTGGGGGAGGAAAGGTAGCTGAGGGAGAGGAGAGGAGCTCACAGGGGCAAGGAGGAAAGTCCTCCCCAGCTCAGGGATGCTGCAGAGTTCGTGTTCCCACCATTGAATGAAGATCAGAGCAAGCACCAAGCAATTGCCTGGCCTGCCCGGGTCGGTCGCTGCTGCTCAGAGCAGCTCTCTCCATCATGGTGACGGATGGCTGCGGAGGCCGGGCGCTGACGGATGGCTGCCCGCCACCCATTAACAGCAGCATTAAAAACTCCTTCTTAAAACATTACAGCCTGGCACCGGCTGGCTCAATGCTGGCCAAGCCAAGGAGCCACGGCCCTGCAGGGAGCATCCCCAGAGTTTCCCCAGCCCAAGAAATGGAGGCAGAAAGCCGAGGCAGAGCAAGGCTGCTGGTGGAAATGGAAGTGCCTGTCTCTGGCCTGGGCATGGTGCAGACACAAAACCTGGTCATCACTCATGTGCTTTGCTCCCTGAAAGTTTCATCGCTCTGCCCAGCAAGGTGGGTTGTCCTTGGTCATGTCAGGCTGTGATAAATGGCATTTGTTTTCTTCTTACTCACCTCCCCTGGTGCAACATTCATCCGGCTCTGTGGGCTCTGACCCATGGAAGCACCAGCCAAGGGCCCTCTTGCAATGCATGGAGCAGCTGGTGGAATGACCCAGGGCAGCAGGCATGTCCTAGAGCATCCTCATGCCCAGCTCCTAGCCTCTGCCACCCGCTGCTGGAACCTTCTGAGCCCAGGGGAGAGGGCAGAGAGCAGGGAGAACTTCTGCCATGGCTTTGCTGGTGGATATGCCCTGCAATCACTGCCACCTTCAAGCAGTGGGTGTTGCTTGATTGGCCTTTGTTCAGCAGGGATTTATCTGCGTGAATCCAAGCAGAATTTAGTGCATCTCAGTGCCCATCACCCTGGGACAGGGGAACGCAACATGTCAGGCTTCAGCTTTGCACAATCTCCAGCATCTCCACGGATCTAGCCAGTCATCCCTGAGAAACAGATTGATTTGGGATGGGGCTGGCACATGTGAGAGCTGCTTGCAGCTGAAGGAGGGGGCTTAGAATGAGATGAAGAGATGAAACTAATTGTCTTACGTCTGCTGGTATGTGGAGCTCAGCGCCAGCCCTCCTCTGTGGGGCCCATTTAAGCCGTGCCTGATTCAGGCAGCGATTCCTAAGGAGGGATATTTACAAAACTGGAGACTTTGTTTTGATGCCTCTTCACATGGAGGGTTGTTAGAATGACACTAATGAGAATTGTGGCAAGGCCGTGAGATTTAATTTGTTAATGTCTGCATAACCCTTGGGACATGGCACATGCTGGGAACACGAGCCCAGCGCTCCTCCAGCACGCAGCTCGGCAGGACATCAGTTGGATGGATGGAGGGGCCCAGCCATGTGTGCAGCATCCCTCCTCTGAAAAACAGCCCACTGTGGGCTCTCCTCCTCCCTCGGGTCACCAGTCCCTTCCTTATTTAATCTCACACTTTTTAATGAGGATGCATTGCCGGACAGTGATATCACCAGGGTGCCAGCGCTCTCTGAGGCACACGCCTGGAGAGGTCTCTGCTCACAGCAGCGTGGCAGAGACAGACCCGAGGTGATGCTCACCCATCTCATGGGGTGCAGGTGTTGCAAGCAAACCCTTACCCCAGGAAGCAGAGCAGCTGAGCCCCATAGAGCTCCTTTGTGCTGCCTTCTTAGCAGCACTGATTCACCCAAATTCCTCTAAGCACACTGTCCCCAGCGCAGAGTGATGTCCCTCAGCATTCAGGCTCCCTGCACAGGCATGATGGTCCAAGCTGATATTTTAGCTGATTTATTTATGCTCCCGATTCTGGCCAGTGCTGAGACACATGGGCATCCACACACAGTTGTGTGGCCACTCCATCAGGAAGGCTGCTTTCCTCAGTAGCAGTGAATAGTTTCTGCCCCAGGCAGAAGTCATAGCAGGCTGGGCTTGAGGTCAGCGTGGCACATTAGGAGAGTCATTCCAGCTGCCCTCCCAGACATCTGGAAGCCAAGAAATTCCCAGATGAGGCTTGAAAAGGAATGCAGCGAGGCTCAGCATCCCTTGTCCTGGCTGGATAGGCGCCTGTCCCAAGGGCCCCCAGCCCTCAGCTTGCCTCAGGCAGTGAATTTGTCTTCCTGATGATTTCAGCTCCCCAGGGTCTGTGCTCAGCTGCTTCTCACCTCGCCCTGCCATGAAGCCCATCAGGGAGGGACAAGGTCATTTCACCCATCCAAGACAAAGCATGCCCGTGCAGCTGCAGGACCGCTTCCCATTGCAGCACTTCCCTGGGGAAGGAAAGGGGAACCTGAGCAGAAGGGAAAGCCTCTCCATCATTAATCGATGAGGCTTCTCCAAAGCAGCCCAGCAGAAAGCACTCGAGCAGAGCGAGCTCGGAGCCCTTGCAGGGTTGTTTTGCCATTAGCATTCAAGCCTGGATCAACACAAGGAGCTGGCACCCAACTGCTAATAGCCCTGGCTGGTCCTGGCTGCACAATTCACTCCTTTAAGCTGTTAAATTGTTATCACAATAAATTGTTATCCTCACTCCTGTATGTGCTCAGGAGGAGAGACAGGGGAGCCCAGCTGATGCCTTCCCAGGGAAGAAATGTTTCCTGCCACTGCAAGTTCGCCTAAAACAAAGGAAAATGATGCCCAAGCTAAGCAGAACTTAATAGAATTGTCTGTTTTTTCAAACTGGAGGTTCTTTCGAGGAGGGGAAGGGAGCGTAGCTTTGCATTTAAATAAAGCAAATCAAATTGGTCCAGATATAGTGAAAGCCTGTGGCTGAGAAGCACAGGAGAGCAGCAAGTTATGAGAGCATTTCCTTCATGGGCACATCATTAGACAGGTTTGGAAACATGTTCCACAGCGGGTGGCGGTTTGACCAAGAGACTTCCCACCTGCTCCAGCTCAGCTCCCCAGACCGCTGACACCAGCAGCCCCTTTTCTTGCTGCTGCTCTTTCATTCACTCACTGACTTCTCTGGGGAGAGACTGGAATTTAAATTCACAAAGGTCAAATTAACAACATCAGTGCCTCTTTTCCCTTCAGCCTCATTGGCATCTCTCCCGCCAAGGCAGAAATACTAATAAAGGAGGTGAGCAGGGGCTAAAGTGGCAGCAGTGAATCCTGGCAGGTACTTAGCACTGAGGGAGAGCAGTGCTACCGGGGCAGGTTTGGGAACCAAAATATCTCAACTCACCTATGTGGAAAATCCTAGTGGTTTAAGTGTATGCTAGTATTGATAAAGCCATTCTGCTCCATCATCCAGGAAACGGGGATGCCAATAGAAGCTTGCTTATATTCATAGATTTTAATGTGGTGAAGAAGGGAAGGTGATGGGGTTTTCTGGTAGGAAGCAGTGTCCTGGCACATCCCAGCGTGAGCAGCAGCTACAACAGTTAAACTGTACGTTGGATTGGAAGCAGTAAAATCGCTGCCAGCTACTCTGTTCCCTTGTAGCCAAACTAGAAGTCTTTGCTAGGAAAACTCTGCCAGTGAGGGATTGTGCTGCTTTGCTCAGCCACCAGCAAAGCCCAGGCAATACCAGGAACACACCACTTGCTGCTAGCCTTGGTAATAACACAACTCCAACCACTCTATGGGTCGTATCAGGAGAACAAGACATGCCCCAGGCCCAACCGGCTACATTATATATTCAATAAATATATATGCTCCACAGAAGCTGTACATGGATCAGTCTTAAGTGATGACGTTGAGCAGATGCATCAAATACCAAGGGCCGAAGCTGGGTTTGATGCCTCCTATTTATTCTTCTCCAGAATAGCAGCGAGGACCCAAGGGGACAGTCAATGATGGTGAATAGCAACAAGCTGAAAATTTGTTACAGAACACTTTGCTATCATAACACTTAATTAGCCTGTGTAATTATTTTACATTGAGCATCATGGAATTTGAATGCTTGTGAGGATGGCCGGGGATTTTTTAAGGACTAGACTATTAGAAAGATAAACAGAAGCACCCAATGCTACTGAAAATGGTGCTGGAGGTAGGATGTGAGCAAGGATCTGAGTATTTTGAGACAACCACAGTTGCTCCTAGCCACATTGAGTACCAGCTGTGACTCAGAGGCAAGGCAAGCAGCTCCACCACCCCAATTTCAACGCTGTGTTAATATAAATTGTCCCCCAGAGCCATTTCCCTCTATGCTTCAAGGGGTTACTCAACATTTAGCACCTGAGTGGCTCCACAGCTGGGATCGAGCCACCCCTTCTTGGCACATCAGCACTTTGAACTAAGAGCATCCCCCCAAAGACCTTTGCTTTGGGGCAACGAGGTGTGAAATAGCTCCTTCTTTCCCACCAGTGTGGTGGAGCTGCCTGGGAGAGACAAGCGACCTTCTGCACACTGGCTGCAGCGAGTATCTTTTGATTAGATGTGGAGATAATTTGGTGATTACCAAATGCAGCAGGGACACCCCAGAGGCTTCAGCCTGCTTGAGAGGCAGCAGCAGCAACACAGTCACTGAGGACATCAGGGTTGGACAGAGATAATTGTAGTTGAGTAAGAGCTCAGGACAGGTAGAGATATGAGCTAACACCTTTCAGCAGCTTCCCAGCCTCCTGAGACGTGTCAGATAAATAATTCCATTGCTCCCAACCACGGGAATGAGCCTGTGATTCAGATTTCCATTGTCTCTCCTGGCCCCTTTGCATGGCACAAGGAGAGAGAGGCTTCACCCTTCAAGCAGCCATAGGGTCACTCGGGGCACCTCAGCAAGCTGGGAGGCCGCGTTGGTGCAAAGCTTTGCCTGGTGTGAGATAAGAAGGTGTTTACTGATACGGTTATATCAGCACAACCTTTGCTTTGCTCCTCTTCATACCATCTTAGCAATGATTTGACAGTACAATAACGCTTCAGACTTCCTGGCATCAGCTCAAGAGCATCTTGGCCACACGTCTGGTGGTGCTGGCCCACGATAAACATGCTCCATCCTCTTTAAATTTGCTCAGTATCTTTTGGCAGATTAGCTGGGAGTGGAGAGCTTTACGCTGCCAGGCTTCACATGGCTGCATGGCTTTAGCTTGGAGACATCTCAGGGGCCTCGGTGAGTGGTGGCCGCAGGCTGGAGGAGGATGTTTTATATAAATGGGATGGATATTGCTATAGTTGTCCTGAGACAGTTATTGAAATATGGTTGTTTCAGTGTAAGTCCGTGGACAAGCACTTTTTATTTCCTTTGGAAGAAAGGAATCGCTTTATATGGCTTCAAAGCAGCACAACCCGAAGGAAATAGGATGAGAACGGATTTGAGTGACTCCCCCCGCGCCTCATTCCCTGTCTCAAAGCAGGACCAGCTCCTTCCGACCCCAAATGCCATGTTTCTGTGTGGGAGGGAGCCAAATCAGGGGATTGGGTGCAGGTAGGAAATTCATTGACCTTTCTTGCTGTGAAGCTGCAAAGACCAAAACTATCTGTGCAGCCAAAAGCACCGAGAAAGCTGGAGCAGACATCTGCAGAACCTGGGAGAATAATCCCCCTGCAAATACGGATGGGCCGTGAAGCAGATATGAAAGCGTTTAGCACTGATACATATAATTTCCATGCTAAACAGTGCTTTAGATGCTGGGAGCCACTTGCCACTGGGGAGCAGCTGGAGCAGTCGGTCATGCTGAGCAAATGGGAAGCCCTCACAGCACTCTTCGCCTTGGCAGTTTTACTTAACCCTTCCCCAGCAGGAGATATTTTTTCTTCCCTGTAGGCTGGAGAGACTAGAAAGAGCAGCATCTGCTTCCTGCAGCATTTCTTCATCAAGCACTTCTCAGTGTGAGCCTGGGTGAAATATTAGAGCCACCCACTGTCTGGTGGGACAGACCTCAAGACGCTGCCTATGGCAGTGCTGGGGCGAAGCCAGCCAAGCACAGGGTGAAGCCCCAGGAGACTCCTACAGCCTGGCCTCTGCTCACCCAACTGCAGCGCCCAAGTCTGAATGTCACCCCACACCACAACCCCCAGCCATTGGATGAGGAGGAGGCTGAGCTCCTGGTGGTGCTGCTCCACCTCCACCCTGCATCCCTGCCATGGTGGGACTGCAAGACCCATCCACTTGGTTTGTCATCTGGTGGGTGTCCACAGCACTGTAGTGGGGGTGCCAAGCAGTGTTAAATCAAATGCCATGGAGATATTAAATCCAGATTTGAGCAGATGTATAACAGAATGATGCCACCTTTGTCTGACCACATCATTCAGCAGATCGAGAGAGGTGGTTCTGCCCCGGTGAGACTTCACCTGGAGTACTGCATGCAGCTCTGGAACCACCAGCACAAGAAGGACATGGATCTGTTGGAGCATGTCCAGAGGAGAGCCATGAAAATGATCAGAGGGCTGGAACCCTTCTGCTGTGAGGACAGACTGAAAGAGCTGGGGCTGTTCAGCCTGGAGAAGAGGAGGCTCCCAGGGGACCTTATAACAACCTTCCAATACCTGAAAGGCTCCTATAAGAAGGCAGAGGAAGATCTGTTCACAAGGGTTTGTGGCAATAGGATGAGGGGGAATGGCTTTAAGCTAGAAAAGGGTAGATTTAGGTTGGACATTAGGAAAAAGTTCTTTAATATGAAGGTGGTTGGTCACTGGAACAGGTTGCCCAGAGAGGTGGTGGAGGCCCCATGCCTGGAGATATTCAAGGTCAGGCTTGATGGGTCTCTGAGCAACTGGACCTAGTTAGAGATGTCCCTGCTCATGCAGGGGGGTTGGACTAGATGGCCTTTAGAGATCCCTTCCAACCCAAACCATTCTCTGATTCTATGATTTCTATTAATCTATCTTGGGTTTGGTTATTAACGGCGTTGTTGTGATTTTGTTTTACTGGACAGTACCGTTGCTGCTGCTCTCTGGCTCTGCTAACTTTCAATCACTGAGCCTTCCTGCTTGTCCTCCCTGACTAGTCTGCATCTGTGCCCCAGCACAGCCCCTGGGATGCAGAAGGAAAGCTGAGACATGAGCGGATGGAGAAAATGGAGTTTGTGCTAAGCCCCACCAGTCACAGGGATGGTTTTTGATGACTGCATGAGCAGCTCTGGTCATTAGCACTGTGCAAGCCCCATTTTTCCATGCTGGGTTATTCCAAGTGAAGCTTTTCCTATTCCAGATATTCAAGCAGCTTCTCACCTGCGTGGATCCCCAGGTGGGTAACAGGGAGAGCAGTTGCAATTTAACTTTGTCCTTAGTTGAAGCAATTACCCGTTGTCTTTTCTCCACCTGGATGAATATTATCATAAAATTTTAAACAGACACTTCATTTTCTGTGACCATTTATTTTTCTGTCGAATTTGGGTCAAAACAATTGAGGAGCTCAACAAATGCTAATGGATGCGGATGAGCACAGACACGTACACTACACGTGATTAAATGCAGCTTGTTTCCTAAGAAGTACAAGCTTAAAACAGTTAACTTAAAGCAAAGGTTGCCGCAGCAACCATAGATATTAGCAAAGCCAAAAGCAAAGGTCATAGTGAAAATTAATTTCTCACTACAAGCTATGGAAGACAAGAGGTGACGCCCACCACGCTCTGATGCTTCCCTAGCTCACGTGCTTGGAAGTTGTTTTCCCTTGCAGAGATGTTTGAAGAAAACTCTTCTTTTCTTTGCACAGAAAATCGCCTCTCAAACCATCCCAAGAAACCAAGCAGCCCCATTTTCAGATAATCAATGAAAACAAATACTGCCCCACGAAAAACCTTCATCATATTAATAATAGAGTATTTTGCTTTTTTTTTTGTTGGGTCACTCTTTAGACAGCTCTATCCATAGCAAGTTTTGGGAAAGGCCTTCAAATAACAACTGTCAAGTGTAGGTGGAGAGGAAAGGTTGAGAGACCTGGGGCTGTTTAGTCTGGAGAAGAGAAGACTGAGAGGGGATCTAATGAATGGGGATCAATAGATGAGGGCTGGGTGTCAAGAAGAAAGGGGCAACCTCTTGTCACTTGTGCCCTGCCGTAGGACAAGGGGCAGTGGCTGCAAGCGAGAGCACAGGAAGTTCCACCTCAACATGAGGAGGAACTTCTTGACTGTGAGGGTTACAGAGCACTGGAACAGGCTCCCCCAGGGAGGTTGTGGAGTCTCCTTCTCTGGAGGCTTTCAAGACCCGTCTGGATGCAACCTGCCCTAGATTCTATGGCCCTGCTTGGCAGGGGGGGTGGACTTGATGATCTCCAGAGGTCCCTTCCAACCCCTAACTTCTATGATGATTCTATGAAACACTGTGTTCCCACTCCTCAAATGCTGTGAATCAGGGTGTTTTGCTTTAGGAAGTGGCAACGTCTGTCTCGGCACCAGCAGCACAAACATCTCTGGTACCCAGGAGCGGTTTGAGCTGAGCTCTGCCCCTTCCAGGGTCTGCTGCCGTTTATCTGCTGCCCGTCAAGGATTCTATTATATGGATATTACAGCTGTCATGCTTCCTACCTTGTTTTTAGATGTCTCTAGGCCATATTTAGCTACAGTACATGTTGTGCTAAATATACACAAATTGCACATAAAAAAGCCTGCAATCTGGCCTACCTAATGCCTACGTTAGCACACTTGTGTAGCTGGGAAAAGCACACAAGTCCTGCTTGAAATCTGAAATAGCAGCAGCAGACTTGGAGTTTTCTTCCTGGGAAAGGCTGGAAGAGACCAACGGGAATGGCTAGGAAGGAGATCTTGCAGCCAGGAGCTGTCAGAGGATTGGAGGGGCTCTAATGATCATCCGTTCTGCCAGCACCAGGCTGGAGTTACCACCGGGAAAGATAAAAATCTTGTTATTTCTGGCTCTTGTGGGGCTGGATGACAAAGTCATAGTTGAAGAAAGGAGTGGGGCTGGAAAACCAGAGCCAGGGAACCCCGAGCTGACTTGGGAAGCCAGGTCAGAAAACCAGGCTTGTGCCGGAACTGGGATTAACCCAGGTGCTCAGACAGGGCCAGGGAAATAGTCATGGCCAGGATGGATCAACTGGCCACTGGGGAGTCTTCAGACAGCTCGTTTGAGGTCTACCATGAAGCCCTTCTCAGGGCTGAGCTTGCAGCAAACCGTCAGGAGAGCAGCCCCAGTTGTCTGGGCAAACCGTGTCCCTCAGCTGCCTGGAGGTGGCCCATGGCGTCCTTCAGACCTCCACTAACCCTCTACCCTTTTTCTCTGCAGGTCCCCAGTGCAATGCCTCGGTAGACCTGATCGGCACGTGTTGGCCCCGGAGTGCGGTGGGACAGCTGGTAGCTCGCCCCTGCCCTGAATACTTCTACGGCGTGCGGTACAACACCACGAGTAAGATGAGCAGCACTGGTGGGGACATGGTGGGTGAGGGATGGGAGAGTTCAGAGAGCCACGTGCACCAGAGACTGTGGGGGCACAAGTGACATCTCTGGGTACAGAGCTCATTGGGGGGCTCTGTGGGATCCAGCAACCAAGAAAAAGAAAAAACCCCTCATATCCCAAATTTCAGGGAGGATGTTTTCACAGCAGCAGCTTCATAAACAGGTCCTCCTGGATGCGCCTCTGTGAAGGGGGAGAGGGCTAATGTCCCCATCTTGGGGGCAGCGGAAGAGGAGCAAGCCAGCCCTGTGGTTGGAGGTGGCACAGAGGTCTGCAACCCCAGCGGAACAAGGACTGGGAGACCTCGCAGCTCATCCCCTCCCGGCACGGGTGACCGCGTTGTCACTGCCGATGACGTGCTGGGAGCAGAGGACAAAGCAAAGGCACTTGAAAAGTGCCCAAAGCCATTCCTAGCACAAGGCCAAGCTTCTGACCACCCAGACACTGCTTTTGATGAAAGAAACATCTTGTTTCCCCCAGAACACATCAATTCTTCTGGCCCACACCTTTTTACCACAGTGAAAGATCACACGCGTAGGGCTCCTGCTCTGTGGTGCCTCTCGGGCCGTTGCAGGAGTCTCTTGGCATTAATCCAGACTTGTGCCTGCCTAAGAGCCATGCCCATCCCTGTCCCATCCCATTGCCCTGATGAGGCTCACGGTCTCTCCTGTTAATAGCAGAAGCCCAGCGTCACCCCATTGCTCCCATCACCACGGTGCTGACGCTCATTGGATACTGCTCTGGGCTGTCATGGCTGTTCCTTCCCAATTAGCCTTGCAGCTCACTGGCCTTGCTGGGAGGCGAAGGAGAAAACTTCACACTGCCGTTGCAGCAGCACTCCTTGGGTGGCATCCTCAAGTGTCAAGGATGGTGATTGCTCAAGCAAGCAGCACAGAGGAAGGGAAAAGGAGAGTCGAACTCATGCTGCTCCCACTGTATATCAGTGGTGGGAGATGTTGGGGTCCCCCCAGCACCAAGGGGCAGAGCTGGTCCAGACCCAAAGCCCTTGAGCGGGTCTGAAATGTTCCAAGGATTTTGGTTCTGCAGTTGCAACCAAGGCACCATCTGAGCTGACTTCAAAGCAAAAGATGCCACTGGCTTGTTGCCAGTGACCCCTGCATTAGTGACACAGAATCACAATCATAGAATGTGTTGGGTTGGAAGGGACCTCGAAAGACCATCTAGTCCGACCCCCCTAACAAGCAGGGACATCTTTAACTAGGTCAGCTTGCTCAGAGCCCCATCAAGCCTGACCTCATCAGGTCACATCTTTGTGCCCATCCCCACGCAACATTAACCCTTCGATGTGCACCTTCTCTTTCAGATAATGGCTACAGGGAGTGCCTCGCTAACGGGAGCTGGGCAGCACGGGTCAACTATTCCCAGTGCCAGGAGATCCTCAGTGAAGAGGTAGGACCTTGGTAGACCCTTGTCCGGGCTCTTGGCAGGAGGATGAGGGACAGATGATGGAGTTTTGAAGGGCAAGAGCATCCAGATTAGGAATGGCCCAAGGGAGCTGTGAGCAGGGTGTGCAGCAGCATCCCGGATATAAGGTTGCATGCAGCAGATACGACCCCTTCTTGAGTTGCATTTTCATTCTCTGCCAAAAATAAAGCCACCCCTGTTTCCTTCCCCGTTAAAAATCCCAGAGGATTTGAAGTGTGAGGTCTCCTGGCCCCAGGGCTGCTGGGTGCAGATCAGCATGCCCTCCAGCCGTGTCACCTTCCTCCAGCTCCCTCCTGGCACAAACACTCAGTGCAAACCCCGTCCCTCCCTGATGGCAGTGAAATAGAGGAGATGTTTAGGAAGCTGAAAGGGATAAAAAATGGAGACCAAGAATTACAAGCCCCTGAGTAGGTCAAGTCACCCCTCAGAGCAAAGGAGAAGAGATATGAGCTGTTCATTTGCAGCTGATACCACCTCTGGTATTTAAAATGCTGATATCTCTTGTCAGGAATGGTTTTCTCACTCAGTTAATTGCTAATTCACAGGTTGGATGAGTGCCTAACAGCAGGAGGATCAATTAATTTAATTATCACTCCCACGTTCCTGAGATCCCCTGCTCCCTCTGCCCAAAGCCATCCCAGCCTCTCAGCTGCCCCCAGGGCAACGGGGAATGAACTGAGACATCGGATGTCACATCGCCAGTGAGCTCGGCTGAATTACAGCAGGATTTCCCCAGACAATGGGCTGGGGATGTCCCAGTGCTGAGTAGGGGTGGTGTAGGGGCAGAAACCATGAGCTGCCCGGGTATGGGTAGGGTGTGAAACACCTGAGCCCTCTGCGGGGCCAGGTTGGTACCTCTCCTGTCCACATTAGCCCCATTCAACCATTCAAGTCCCCTTCCAGCCCCATCTCCACTGTCCTGCACCTGGTGGGCTCCATTTGTTTTCTGAAAAAGGGCCCAAAATTTGTGGTGCAGCTCTTGGAGATGATGTGGTGGAGGAGGTGGGTTTGTGGTGGCACGTGGGGCTGCTGCTGAGCCTTTTCCCATCTTCCCTCATCAGAAGAAGAGCAAGCTGCACTACCACATCGCCGTCATCATCAACTACCTGGGGCACTGTGTCTCACTGGGGGCCCTCCTTGTGGCCTTTGTCCTCTTCATGCGCCTGCGGTGAGTGACGGGACCTGCTGCCATGTTCCTGCTGGGGGGATGAGACCAGAGAGGTCACCCCATGGACCTCAGGCTGAGGGCAGGCCCGGCTCCTGTGTTTTGCCATATCCTCCTCCATGGCCATTGCTCTCCAGTCTGGAGGGATGATGCCTATCTCAGGGTTATTTTCCTCCTGTTATTTTTTTAAATCACTTGGTTATGGAGTCAGAGAGTCCTCCTTGGTGCCTTCCACCTCCTAGCCTTGGTCCTGCCCACCTCACCCAGGGCATGGCCCCAGAAACTCACCCTTGGGGTCCCACCAAAGACATTCAGCTCCACAAACAGCCCTGTCCCCCAGCCCACACATGGCCAGCCCCCAGAAACCCACCATGCTCTGATGGTCTCTTGTCCCCCCACCTCTCCAGGAGCATCCGGTGTCTGAGGAACATCATCCACTGGAACCTGATCACAGCCTTCATCTTACGCAATGCCACGTGGTTTGTGGTGCAGCTCACAATGAACCCGGAGGTGCACGAGAGCAATGTGGTAGGTGCAGCTGGGCCAGGGAGCCAGTCTGAGCCAAGCCCTGAGTGGCCGGTGTGTGTGGGGAGCTTAGGAAGCCCAAAGATGAGACCACAAAAGCAGCTTGAGGAGCCAAATAGTGTTGCCTGGAGGTTGGAGGACAACCAGACTTATGAGAAACATGGGTTCAATTGCTCTGCTGGGGTCTGTGTTGCCCTGCCCATCAGTTGCACCACTGTAACACAGAGGTCTGCTCTTCACCCTCTGTGTCTCCTCCTAACTTCCTTGGCAGGTCTGGTGCCGCTTGGTCACTGCTGCCTACAATTACTTCCATGTCACCAACTTCTTCTGGATGTTCGGTGAGGGCTGCTACCTGCACACGGCCATCGTGCTTACCTACTCCACGGACAAGCTCCGCAAGTGGATGTTCATCTGCATCGGCTGGTGTAAGTACCAGGATTTCCCCTTCACCCACCAGGTATCAAGGGTTTTAGCGATGGGTGATGCCCACCTCCACCCTCTGCTCCAGCTCTTCTTGCACCATAGCTGCAAAAAAGGCTGCCAGGAGCAGGAGGATGGGATTTGCGAGGCCGTATAATCTCATTCAGTGCTTTTTTAGAAAAAAAAATCCCTGTTACAGCATGATTTTGTGTCAGCATTGCACCCTTGAGACTCCTCTCTGTGTTGATCTGCAGGTATCCCCTTTCCCATCATTGTCGCCTGGGCCATCGGGAAGCTGTACTACGACAACGAGAAGTGAGCCTGATTGCTCTTGTTCCCCATTCTTCTTTTTATCCCAAATTCCCGGGGCTCAGTTGTGCCAGGGGCTGTGCCAGGCACGGATCCTGCCTGGAAAGGCTAATGCAAGGAAAGGGTGGGAGGATAAAAAAGATAATATTGCTTCGTTCTTTCTTTTATCCCACCTTTAAGCTCTCCATGGCAGGAGCTCTGCCTGCAGCCGCTCCCTGCTGCATTTTAGTCTTCAAAGGGCAAATGAGAATTTTTAAGGGGAAAAAGGAGCGATTAAGCCAGAGCTCCTACAACGCGTTTGCTAAATGGAGCTGGGATTTAATCTACCAGCAGAGATACAACCTACCACCACCGGTGGAGGTTTCACAGAGACTTGCTAATGGAGGACTTAACAGGCACCTGAGAGCTCATCATGTGAGCTGGGAAGTTAAAAGGAGCCCGTTTAGACGAACGGCAGCTTGTCTTCTTTTTCAGTGCTAGTTTGGCCCTCTGACTCCACCAGCGCCTATATAAACAAACCCAATGAGGTGCCCCCAGGACAGGGATACGCCTGCATGAGTTCCCGTGGGGTTTGCTGAGGACAGACCCAACCTGGACCTGTGTGTGTGTCAGGTTGTCCCTGCTCATCCTACAATAACCAGTTCCCACATCCATAAACAGCCCCACGACCCCCAGGCACCTCCATACGTGGGGTTCCCAGGTAAGCTGTTCCATGGTGGCTACAGCAGTTTAAGTTGTAGTGCTTTCACCCTCCTGACAGCGAGTTACTGAGATTGCGCAAGGACAGGGGTAAATCCAGGTCACTCACACTGCAGGCTTGTCCCCATCACCAGGTGTCCCTGACACCACTTGTCCTTGCCTTGCAGGTGCTGGTTTGGGAAGCGAGCAGGAGTTTATACCGACTACATCTACCAAGGCCCCATGATCCTGGTGCTTCTGGTAAGAGCAAAGTGACCTTGCTTGCTAAATACAGGGTCCTTCCCATCTGCACGTGGGATGAGGCTGCTCCAGAACATGGTCTTACCCCCTTCTCCAGCATCACCCCACTGCTGCTGGCTGTGCTGCCCCACAGCCCTGCAAGTTCAGCTCCTCTCACCCAGACTGCACCTTGAGCAAATTTGGGCACCTGACCCCCAATAAGATCAGATCCTGCTGACTTGGGATGGGCTAGAAAGGGAGTGTGGAGGCCTCACTCTGATAGGGATGCTCCCATCAGCAGACTCCCACGTGCATCAGTGAATCCCTCCATCCCTGCCCTGGCACCATTTGGGTGCAGGTGGGTGCTCTGCCAAGCATTCACAGAAGCCTGAGGACCTCAACTCCATTCCCTGATCCACATCACTTTGCCCCCAGCCCTTGGCTGAGCAGCAATACTTGAACCAGGGATCAGATAGAGGTTCAGATTGGATATTAGGAAGCTCTTTACTGAAAGAGTGGTCAGGCACTGGAACAGGCTGCCCAGGGAAGCAGTGGAGTCACCATCCCTGGAGGGGTTCAAAAAACGAGTAGATGTGGCACTTCAAGACATGGGCTAGGAGTCAAGGAGATGTTGGACGAAGATTGGACTTGATGATCCTGGAGGTCTTTTCCAACCTGAATGATTCTATGATGATTCTAATTTGCTGGGGCTTTGGCCTTTTAGGAAGGGACAGAGAAGAGCAGTGGTGGCAAGTCACAAGCAGCAGTGCTGGGGGTCCAGCCTGTGTTTGCAGCAGGAAAGCCGTGCGCAAGGCCCCACAGCTCTTCCTCCCTCCTTGCCCGACACTGAGAAAACCCAAGGGAATACTAATCACCAGCACCAACCGGCCTGGCTGAATAATTGAGCCTGCTTCTCATTTCCCAGCCCGTCAGGTAGCCAGGCCACTTCTAATTTGTGTCAATTGTGCTCAGCCCCCAGTGCCACCTTCCTGTGCCCTCATTAGCAGCTTGGCAGCTGGGAGAGTGGCCAAGTGGCTCCTTGCTGTGATGGCAGCCGCTCTCCCCAAATCCCTTCGGCCACCTTATATTCCTCCTCCCCTTCCAACTTTTACACCTTCAGCCCTTTCTCACCAGTCTCCCGGTGTGCCCTGCACCCTTGAGCAAACTGCTAAATCTTATTGCTCAAGTGCTTTAAAATCAATAAATGCAGATGTCCTGTTCCAGTGCAAGGCAATAGATGAGGTTCAAGAAGAAATATTCCTCTGGCATGGCCCATTGCCTCTGCTGAGGGCATGGGAGGAAACACTGGGGAGCAGACACTAACCAAGTGTCCTCTTCCTTCCAGATCAACTTCATCTTTCTGTTCAACATTGTCCGAATCCTCATGACGAAGCTCCGAGCTTCAACCACATCAGAGACGATCCAGTACAGGTAAGAGCGTGAGCAACCCAGCAGAAAGCAGACCTAGAAACTGCACTAGCATGGTTAGAGGGCATAGGAACAACCACATCAGCCAAGTATCAAGGGGATGGAGAGACATCGAAGAGCACCTCAAATGCTTTTTGGAGACATGTGGCCATTGTATCTGGGGTTGTTGAAAAATCCTGGCCAGTGAGAGGTTTGCAATGGAGAACGTGGATGGCTGGATCTGCCTTTGAAGGGGGCTGTTGGGAGCTGAGTCTCTTTGCAAAAGCCTGTTTTGGCGGGACCTGATCAGCTCACCTGCCTTGGAGCCGAAAATCTTGGCACGGACGGGAGAATTAAATCACTGCTTGGCAGCAAAGCTGAGGCTGAGGAAGGAGTAATGAATCAATGCCACCCCAAACACCTCCTTGTGAAGCCGCAGGGAGAAGCAGCACAAGGCAGGAAAATTTAACCCTTCTCTCCTGTGGAATATTTTGCAGACAGCTTGGGAGCTGCGTGGTCAGAGCAGCTCTCCAAAGTACCTGGAACAGGAGAAGACATCTTGGTCTTTTTCCATGCTTCTCTCTGGATCCTTTTCCAGGCAGGAATCAGGGAATCTCACTGTGTGCTGGGTCAAGAGAAGCAGGTTTGGGGTGGAGGGTGACTTTTCCAGTTGAGAATGGAAAAATCCAGGTGCTGTCACTGGGAAATCCCAGCTCTCCTCATCACGGAGTATTGAGCTGGGATGGATGATTCAGCCTGGGGTGAGCAAAGAGAAAGGTTATTGAAATAGGCTGGTTGGCCTCAGTCAGCAATTTTGAGAGCCTTCGGGTTTTCCAGTATTTTCCTGATTTTTGCAGGGAAGATTTTTGCCCTTCAGGCAGAAGTTCCCAGAAACATTTTTTGGGACAGGAAAACTTCGAGAGCTTGGCAGGTTATAAACTGTGCGGTCCTGCTTAAACCAGGCAAGGGACAGCCCTGGAGGGCTCCTGCTCACCTTAGACAATGGCTTTTGGTACAAAGCTGATGGATCCCCTGCTACCAATGGCTGCTCCTCTGGAGAAGCTACCCCAGTACATGTGCTTGTCCCATAGTTTGCCAGCCTGAAGGTGCTCATGACCTCAGTCATTTCCAACTCCTCCGTGCCATCTGCCAGTTTGTGTTGGTGGCTGTGGCTCTCCTCCAGGTCAGCGATGCTGCACAGGTCCCAGGCCCCATCCCTGCCCAGCCCAGACCTGCCAGGGACGACTGTTCCTGTTTTCAGCTCATGTTGGAATTTGTCCATTAACAGGATTTTTAAGCAAGAATTGTTGGCTTGGCATTGTTCTCGTCCCCTAATCCAACTGAATGACATGCCAAGCCCTGATCCTTCCTCTTGTATCAGCACTATTACTTCTCACAAACCACTCTTGTAATCTCATCAAGAAGTGATATCAAATTAATTAGCTGAGATAAGTTTTTAATAAACCCATGTTGAAGGGTGTGAATTATTTTACCCTCCTTAATCCCTTTTTAATTGAGCCTTAGATCAGCCAGGCAATCATTTCACGCCAGCTCAAGGTCAGGACTCCACTATCCACTGCCCTTTTCTACATGGAGAAACCACAGATGGTGCCCAGTGCTCAAACCAGGCCAGTCCCTTGGGGATCACATTGGAAAACAGCTCAGCTCTGCTCCATCCTCTCCTTGTTACTGGTTTGTCCAGACCGAGCCAGACCAGTCCTTCCCATGCTGGTGCTGGAGGTGGGATGGGGAGAGAGTCCTTGTACTGCAGCAGCTCAGGTCCATGTTGTCTCCCCAGGAAAGCAGTCAAGGCCACGCTGGTGCTGCTGCCCTTGCTGGGAATTACCTACATGCTGTTCTTTGTCAACCCAGGGGAGGATGAGATCTCCAGGATTGTCTTCATCTACTTCAACTCCTTTCTGGAGTCCTTCCAGGTATGGTCCTCAGCACTAGCTTCCATCCCAATCCCCCCACCAAGGGGTGTGGAGGAGCCTGTCTTGGCCCATGCCTCGCCCTGCTTCTGTTCCCTCCCAAAACCAGACATCCCCAGACTCCAGGGTTGCTCCAAAGCTCTTGAGCTTGGGGATGAGTGCTGAATGTAGCTCCATGGTGATTCTGCTGCTTGTCTCCTTCCAGGGCTTCTTTGTCTCTGTCTTCTACTGCTTCCTGAACAGTGAGGTGAGCACCGGGAGCTGGGGGATGCTTGGGGGGCCTACACTCTTCCCTGCAAGATGACACAAGCTCAGCCCAAGGCTGTGCTCCTGCACGGGGCTTGGAGGGTGCTGGCACCCAGTTCCCCCACTGAAGGCCATTGCTGATCAGAGTCGGTGCTTTCCCTGCACCGACTCTGTGTTCCAGGCACATCTGCAGCCAAAGGCTGTGCCCAGATGGGAACGGCTCCTGTGGATCTCCTCCTCTGGAGGAGGAAAATCCACCCTTGAGAGCAGATGCTCTAGGGGCGCACCTGTGTGACTTGGTGCAGCAGAAGAGCCAAAGGTCCCCCCATCCCTGGGAAATCCTTCCCCACGGTGATCCCCATACATATGTGGGTACTGGCACATGGATGAGGGCATCTCCTGGGCTCTGCCCCAAACACAGGCAGCAGAAGGTGAAAGAGGTGAGAGTAGAGGCTGATCCTGGGGCTGATCATTTGGACAACTCTCTCGTCTGCCTCCTCCGAAATGCTCCTGCACCTTTGTTGGCTCAGGAGACTTTGTCCCGGACAAGCTTTCTTTGTTACCAAATCACATATAGCTGATGGAGGAGGAAAAAGGACTGGACCAGGGCTAGCTGGTGACCCAGGAGCATATCACACCGTGCAGTTCATGGTCCTTCATCTCTCGATGGCAGCTGGGCTGGCTGGAGATTTGAGTGTTCACCCAACCGCACTGTCTCAGCTGCTCTCCCAGGGCCATCCCACGCTGCAGCTGATGAAAAAGCAGTTCTTCAGTATTGACCTGCCACACAAAGCACTTGGGCTGTTGTAGGGCAGAATTAATGTTGAAGAAATGCCGCTAGCGTGAACCAGACAAGCCATAAAACCTCCTTGCCTGTCACTCTTTCCTCTCCCAGCCCCTTGCAGCATCTGATGCAGCGTGTAAAATGCTGGCTGTCCTGTAGAGACCCTGCTTAGATTCATTTCCCTCTCTTGTTTCCCTGTTGCACTCAGAGGCACTGTTGGTTGGGTTCATCCCTCTTCACAGCTGTGAGGGCTGCATTTCAGCAGCATCGCATCAAACAAGGCTGGGTGCTCCGGGAGGTGACAGGGACTCCCAGGACCCTCCCTGCCCCCAGGGAGCTGAGCAGTGTTTCAGTAGCATTTTTGGCCAAAAGGCTGAGGATGAGGATGGCCGGACCTTCTGCACAACTTCAGACAGCTGCGTGGTGACCAAACATTCTCTCCTCTGTCTCCCTCCCCCAGGTCCGATCGGCTGTACGGAAACGGTGGCATCGCTGGCAGGACAAACACTCCATCCGCGCCCGCGTGGCTCGGGCCATGTCCATCCCCACCTCCCCAACCCGTGTCAGCTTCCACAGCATCAAGCAGTCCTCGGCTGTCTGAGCCAGGAGCAAGCTGCCGTATGGGATGGGGGAGCCGGTGTCCCCGCTACGTGGGACCCCTGACGTGACACAGCACAGGAGCCAGGTCCTGCCTGCACCCACCAGCCTTGCAGAGGGCACACAAGCTCGCTGCAGCTCCGGGAAACCCTACGGAAGCTCCTGCCCTGCTTGCTAGGGCAGAGCTGTAGGAGAGGACAGCTGAGATGCAGCTTGGTCATCTCCCTGGCAGCAGTGTGACCTGCTGGGGTGGCAGAAGGAGCCGGAGGAGCCCGGAGAGGTTGCAGCAGCCTCCCTGCCTGCCTCCATCCTGGGCACGATGCCCCATGTCCTGTCGCTGCATTTCTCGAGTTTGTCACTGCTTTGAGATGACAGGACACCAGGACATTGCTGGGACAGCTTATGGGGCTAATCCCTTAGGAAGCTGGGTCAGCCTTCCAATGAGTGCATGCTGGGATGCTGCTGGGATGGGGGG
>VZZY01000977.1:288495-389841 GCA_013400335.1 Eurystomus gularis
CCAAAACCCTTTGGGTTGACCGGGGATGGATGGAGAGCCCTGGACTGATTGCAGACGTTGCTTTATGTGGCAGTGTTTTTGTACAACTGGGCTTATTCGAGCCCTTCCCCTGCCCCTTGCTAGGTCCCCAGGATGTCCACTTAACTAACTGCTGCTTGGTCTGACCAGGTCATTTCTCATCTCAACACAGATGATGTGAGGCAGAGCAATGGGGTGGGAGACGAGAGGAACCATGCTGGGGATGGGGATGGGTCCCAGGGGCTCTGAACAGCCACATGAAGGGGGCTTGGTCCAAAGGGAGGTGTGAGCTTTAGTTAATCTTGTGGCCCAGCTCAGCCTAGATGGGTCTACGGGTGTTAGCAAAGCCCCTGGACCACAGGCTGGCTCCATGAACATGCTCAGAGGGTGGAAAGGTGAGGGAGGACCACAGTGAAGCAGTGGCTGAGCTCCCTGAAGGCAGCTACCATGGGGACATGCCGTGGCTTTGCTCCCCTCTTCCCTACCCTGCTTTCACCCGTGCAGGTGAGCTCGGTGCCAAAGCCGCTCCTTGCTCTTACGCAGGGGATGGGGCCAAATCATCCCCGCGCTGGGGTTAAGTGCCTTGGAGGAGCAGCAGTCTCCCTCCCCATGCTGGGGACCTGAGATGGTCTCCCGTGCAGCTGCCAAGTCCCTGATCCATCCCCGATGCTGTTTCATGTGGTCACCAAAAGCAGCTGAGCAGAGAGGTCTATGCAAGATAGAGGGTATTGCCCTGACCTCCTGGAGCCACATTTTTCCCTGCCCCATAGGAGGCCTGGGGATGCTCAAGCAAGGGGAGGATACCAGAAGGGTTATGGACCAAGTCTGCATCCCAGAGATTTTGCTACTGGGGCCCTGCAGGGTCTGGGATGAGTCCCTTCACATGTCTGTGCCTCAGTTTCCCCACTATAAAAAACTCCCTGCCCTGGGGAGTTGTAAGCATCTTTGAAATTGTAGTACTCCGTGATTTCCTCAGGGTACACCCCCGGAGAGGAATAAAGTCTGTATTTTTTTCTTTAAAGGGAGGCACAGGAAAAAATATCTTCAGGATCTTTCTTTAAACATTTGAGAAGTTCAATAGTTTGAAGCAAATTCCTCCCATTTCCCACCCATTGAGATTTTCTACCTGCAAGTCACTGTGCAGCCAAAACCAGAAATACCCCATTGCCTCCAGTAACGTGCTGGGAGCAGTGACAGCTCCCAGTATGATGGAATGACTGCAACGAGGACCATACCCCTGCACATGGAGCAGGTTTTGGTCCTTGTTCAAGCTCGTCCATCACCAACAGTCCCAGAAACTGCCCCTTATCCAATATATGGGTGAGAAAAAGACCCCCAGAGGTATGCAATGGAAAACTGGCAGCTCCCAGCTTTACAGATGCTTTCTGCTGATGCTCTACAAGGAGAAGACTTGTATGTCCCCCCCCATGCACCAGTTTGACTCCTCTGCCGTGTGTTTTGGCAGGAGCTGATAAAGATCTGCTAGCTACGGAGAAGGGGAAATGCCCCAGGGAGGTTTTTTCATCATATATACAAATGATGTTACCAAGAAGTGATGCGCTACATGTTCAATTGGGATTTTTCTAAAGCATGGTCATTTTCGGTGGAAAAGAAGCTGGAAATCGAAAAACCAAAGAAAGAGCCCCAAACAGAAGCATCTGTGTTCACATCACTGGTTTTTCCTTCTCTTCTTGGTGGTCTGTTCCCACTGACTTGACTTTGTTTTCCGTAGCTGGAGAAGTGTGTGTATTCTCAGCCTCGTTTGATTAAAATTACTTCGATTTCTCTCACAAGGACCACGTTTATCTTTTGGAAAAAGACAACCCCAGCATGGCTCCTCCTCACTTTGCGTGGGAGCATCCTGGTGCTGCAGTGGGCTCAGCACCCCACTGGCCACAGGGGCAGCTGGTGGCTTTTTTGTCCCCTCTCTACCCCATGTCCACATGCCCATAGCATGGAGGTGGGATATGGGCTCTCCATGAAGGTATCAACACCATCTCATCTAAAGGGGTGAGGAGCACCCCACGGGGGTCTCCCACACAATCAGGGTTGGAGAAACTCCTCCAAGTTTTCCATGACGCTCCCTCTTGCCAGCTGAGCTAAGACAAAGTAAAAATGTAATGTGCTTCGCAGCAGGAGGGAGGGCCAATTAAACTCGAATTTTATTTCATACATCAACGTTTATGAGTGAAATTCAGACACAAACATCTTTCTGGTCAAGCTCTTCCGTTGCAGAATGAATTTGTTCGTCACACAGAGCCTTGGAGAGCGCTGTAATTTGGTAAGCACCATGCACATAAATAATAATTACAGGTTCCTGCTGATTACATGATTGTATTTAAAGTTACTGAGTAATTCCAAGATTAATGACCTGCCAATCCTGTGCTCTTGATGAGGTGGTAGCCTCTTGAGGTAATCCTGCATTAACCCTTGATGTTACCCTGGCACCTGGACCCTGAGGATGGGACCTCGTTGTGCTAAGGGACAAGCCAGGCTGGGATGAAACAGACTCACAGGAGCCTTTCCAGAACACAGAGATATAATTTAATTTAGATTATTTATTTGATTAACACATGAAACCCACCATGGAGGTTGCCTCCAGCCCTGGAGTAGCTCCCCAGCCTCAGCCCTACCACCAGGCTCAAAGCTCAGGAGTCCTGACTGCTCCATGTTACATCCCCAGCAAACCAAGAACCTGGCATGCAGAGCCAGAATGGAGGGAGAGGAAAGCTCATGATCTTGATACTCTGTGGATCAAGTGAGCTTTCCTCTGTGAGCTTTCATCCCACCCTCCAGCCAGGCTGCCCCGGGCAGACATCCCCAATGCCACAGCCAGGACCTCCCAATTCCTGCCCCACCACCATGGGCATGATGCACCATTCATCAGTCAGAGGGTTTATAGCTTCTTTTAAAGCCAAACTGGACACCTTGCTTCTTACTGACTGTCCACAGCTTTGGGCCACTCCTGGATGATTAACCCTTTCTGTACCTTCCCCGGCTGGCAACAATCCTGGAAAGGGCGGGAGGTGGGGAGGGTGAGGAAATCTTGTGGTGGTTTAGAGCCCAATGGGCTCATTTGTGGCTTTCAGCACCATCCCTCCCAAGATGCCTCTTGCCAGTCGTCCTTCCAGTGCTGCCAAACTCCCAAATAAATATTTCATCCTTTAATTCCGATGCCCTCTCTCGCTGCTCTCCCCCAGCACGAGCCTCCCGCCGACATTTGCCACTACAGTCACAGTTAAATGGTTTTCAAAAACGCAGAGCGGTGAGAGACAGGCAGCTCTCTGCCACCCTCATGAAATTTTCAAAGGGCAGTATTTTTCCAGTTTGGAGGAAATCTAAAGATTAAAGACACAAGCACAGCTCCCACGGATCCCATCAGAAAGCCTGTCTGTTCAGCGCTGGAGAAAAAGCTTTTCTGGCCGCTCCTCAAGGAACCCCATGGCTGTGCCAAAAGCAGCAGAGGTGTGTGCGCCACAGAATGTGCTTGGGATGGGAATCTCCATGGTTTGTAGGGACAGGCCAAGGGGTAATGGATTTAAGCTAGAAAAGGGTAGATTTAGGTTGGACATTAGCACTGGAACAGGTTGCCCAGAGAGGTGGTGGAGGCCCCATCCCTGGAGACATTAAAGGTCAGGCTTGATGGGGCTCTGAGAAAGCTGACCTAGTTAGAGATGTCCCTGCTTATTGTAGGGGGGTTGGACTAGATGGCCTTTAGAGGTCCCTTCCAACCCAATACATCTATGATTGTATGATCTGCAAGGAGCAGCAATGGTTCAGTCCCATGACCAAGAGTCACTCATGCTCATGGCTCTGGATCTACCTGCAGTGGTCGCCCACACCCAAGTCCATCCTCCTGGCTGGAGCTCCCAGCCATGCTCCCATGGGGATGTGCAGCAAGGGTTGTCCAGGTTTGTTTGGAAATATTTTGGCTCCTTGCAGACCCTAGCAGCCTGCTCCCACCAGCAGAGCCCTTGACAAGCACCACGGCCAACCTCCCCTGCTGTCCTCCCTGTCAGGTAAAAGTTTCCATGAGAAGCTATGGCTTTCAGGCTGCTCAAACCTGCTGCTGAGCCTCCAGCTAACAGGGGAAACTGAGGCACAGATTTGTGCCATGTTGCATAAGGAGATGCCGGACTCTGCTTGCTGAGCACCAACCTCCCAGCCACCTCTGCTGCAAAAGCACCCTCCAGCCCCAGTCACCCACGTCTGAGACCTTCTTCAGGGGACATCAGGGCAATGGGGGGCTCAGGACCCTCCTCAGTCTTCTTCTTCCCTGGAGTAAACAGCCCTGGAGAGAGGTTCCCCATCCTGAACCAACCAACAATCCCTCAAACACAATTGCTTTCTGCTCTGACAGCAGCATCCATTTCCAGCCAGCCTGCTGATAAATCGAGCTGCCCTTCCTGCTCTCACAGCAGAAGACCTTAATCCTGGGTGCAGCAGGAGAAGGGTCACACATTCCCTCGCTCACAGGGACCAAAGCCCAGTGGGGTCCCCCAGCAGTGCTGGTGCAAGTGCTGGAGATCCAGCAGTCCATCTCCTCTCACAGTTCCCAGCTGCTTTGTTTGCTGCTTCCCCCTTTTTGCATTCAGGCAAACCACAAATGACTGGTCCTCATCTGCCCCTTTCAGCACATCGCGATGGTGACATGGCCGTCACAGCTCAGCCAGCACAACATCTTTGGGGTTTGTCTGTGGAGTGTGGCTGAGCTCCGATCACAACGTGTCAGGGCTGGTGGCTCGGTCCCAAAGGATCATCTGCAACTGCCAGAAACTATTATCATCTCTCTGCTTCCTGAAGGACTTCAACTTCGCTTGGCATGAAAGCAGCCTTCGGGAGAGCAGATGATCCAGCTGTGGTGCAACTAGGAGGGTCTCCAGTCCTGTGCTAGCAGCTCCAGGGGTGTTGGGTGAGGTTTGGAGCCTGGATGAGGTCCTTCTTGCAGGAGCATGACTTCAGCAGGGTGGCTGCAGAGTCCCAAGGAGCTGGTGGCTCCAGAGAAGCCTGTGGGCATGTGGAATATGGGACAGAAAGGGGAACCTTGGCTTAAGTGCTTGCAGCGTTCCTGATTGTAGAGTGGTTGTCGGCACAGCAGGAGCCAGAGACCTGGAGGAACACAAACGAGGAAAACCACAGCCCGAGAAGCACGTGTAAATCAAATACGCTGCAAACACACAAGTAGGATCTCAGAACAAGCAGGCAAATGAGATGAGATATTCAGGAAAAGCCTTGGACAGATTATAGGCTAGACTGATGATATCCATGTTGAAGTTTGACCGGTGCTGCATCACTAACCCAGAAGCCACGGTAATAGAAATGCTTATGATTCTCACGAAACCGATTTGGGTGGCTAATGGGAGCAATATTTTAATGCATTAATATGGTTAAGATGTACTTAGAGACCGCAGATTGACTAAGATGATAAAATAGCCCTTTTTTTACTCAACGGGGAACGCTCATTGCAGGGAGCTTTCCACACAGGGACCGTTCTGGCTCTGCCTTCGTGCCAGGCGGTGTGAAGGGAAATTCATCCAATTACTAGCAATAAAAAAAATTGCAAGCTGAAACCCAGCAAGCTCACACACAGTGACAGGGAGATGATTTGAGCCTCTGCAGCTTGTCACCTGGGGTACCTGGAGACTGCCCAGCCTGGTCCAGAGCAGCCCACAACCACGATTTGGGGCATCCTCCAAACCGTGTTGAAGTGTCCTGTGCAGATACAGCCTTGGATTGTCCACTGCCTCCCCTTCCTGCTGCTGGGACTGCCGGTCCCTCACTGTGAGAGCCAGGAGATGCCACCACAGGGTTTTTTCCCATTCATCCTCAGGGATGGCTGGGATCACCAGGCAGATTGCAGCATTTCCATGTTCTTGGTCCACCTCCCCAGGCCCCAACACATGCGTTATAAACTGGATCTAAGTGCATCTCACCACCTCCTGGAGCAGGCCCACAGCTTCCACCCACAGCTCCCACCTGGGAGCGTCAGGTGCTCCCAACACCAGTGAGTCCACCTGGGTGCTTGTCCCCAGCTCCTTATCAAAACTCTCCTTAGCTGCTTATGTATTTCAGTGGCAGGGAGCCTTTAACCCCTTCCCTTCTTGGTGTTACCCATTGCACACAAACCCACCATGAAGATGAGCCTAACCCACATATTTTTTGACTTGATGATCCTGGAGGTCCTTTCCAACCATAATGATTCTATTTTAATTAAGATCAGCCTACAAAGGTTTTATCCACCTCTGTCACGGTCGGTTCACCACAACCTCTTTTGACCCCCAGGGGAAATTTTTTTTTGCTTAAATGCTAAATTCTGGTTGGTTATTTTGTGGACTTTTTAAAGAAGATGTGTTTCATGCCCATAAAATTTCCCACCTCTGTGTCACTCCCGTGCTTTTCTTCTTTTTTCCCCAAAAGGAGAGCCCCAATACTCTGTGTGAGAGCAAGGAACAAAGCCTAGCCCAGTCCCCAGAGATCTTCTCCTGTGAAAGCTGCAGCTCAGGCACATCACACCTAAATTGTGTGAAGGCCCCGACACAACCCCAAGCATTGCAAATCCCAGCCTGACCAAACAAAACGCGAGTCAAGCACCGCTGGAAGTGTGGAACCAGTGCCACGGCAATTGAGGAAAATCTATGCAAAATGGGTAGCAATTAAATGAGAATTAACTGGGTTGCAAGAGGAGAAAATTGCTTCTTTCAAAACCTCTTGATTATAGAGCTGAAATGGCCCAGAGCTCCCATGGCTTATCATCGGCCTGAACGGATGAAGAGACCATTAATCAAGATTGTCAGAAGCTTTCCCAAAGCCAAACATCCTCACTGGAGCAAGGGCTCGGTGGGGACCTTTGCTTTGCTGCAGCTTCATCTGCTCAGCTATTAACCACAGAAACGCTGGCTGGAGAAGGTGGCCAGCTTGTTGGTTTATTCAGAAAAGGGCTGGGGATTTCACACGGGTGATTGGGAAGGTGACACCTCTGATGAGATGGGATGGAAATGGACCTTCCACAGCCCATCCCCATCCTGCACGGCCCTTCTCCTTCCCTGACATCCCCAAAGGCCAATGGTGCTATAGTGCAGCAGGCAAGCAGGGTGTTTTGTCAGACCACCTTGCCAAAAGCCAAGCCTGGACATGGGCTGGTGACCTGCCAAGATCAGCTGGGTGCCAGGGAATGGCTGGGGATGCGCAGGCGTGTGATTCCTCCCCCTGCCCACCCTCACCCCTCCCAGCACAGCAACTAGATGGAGGGTCACCTCTGACATTTACATGGCCCCAGGGAATAGAAGGCTTTGGGAGAGGACCAACATCCATCCAAGGTCAGATCTGATCCTCTGACCCCCTAAAAGGATAGTCCCCATCTCCCCCAGTCCTGCAGCTCTGGGAAGCAGCTGAGACATCTCTCATCAGCTTGCCTAAACAGCTCTGGGGCTTTGAAGCAAGGACAGAGGGTGGGAAATGATTTTGCATTACAGCTGAAGCACGCAGGGAGCACGTGTAGGTGCACAACCAGGGATTCAGAGAAACCAGCCCGTCCTGCACTTGGAGACGTGACCACCAGCTGTCCCTTCTCACTGTACTCAGATGAACCCCAAAATAGGTGCCACTTGGTGCTCAGCAGCAGAGCTGCAGCTGCCTTCTGTGCCAATTACATACTTACGCTAAAGCCAAAGCACTAATTGCATTAATAGGAGACTAATCGCACGCCTAATGGATGCAAACGGGAGCTAATTACCCAACAGCAGTGCTGTGTTCGGTGCAGAGCTGTCCATCTTGGCAAAGCAGGGTTGTACCCAGGAACATCCCACCAGCAGCCCCATGCTCTGGAGCCACAGGTCCCAGCAGGAATAGCTTCCTCATGCCCCATCTGACTCTTCCTGGGGCAAATGAAGCCTGTTGCATTGGCTAGGAGATGTGTTTAGCTGTTCCCACACTCCTGAGAGCACCTATAGGTGGAGGACCATCTACCTAGAGCACCCACGATGAAGGCTGCTGCCAGTGTCCATCATGTTCTTGCCCTTGTCCTGGGCCACTAGCACCCTGAGTATGACCAGAAGCAGTGAGTCCACCCTGGGGACACTCAATATGCCTGGCAAGAGGATAGGAAATGGGTTATTCCTGCCTGGAAGGAGCAAGTAGGAGCTGGGGAAGGCACTGACCCCACTCAGGGGCTGCTCTGGTGCTGCAAGGCCAAGTTTTGCACCACATTCCAGTTCCTGATGTCTAGCCCCATGCCCCCCGTACTTCGCAAGGACTCGCTAATACCCATCCCTCGAGATCCTCCAGCTGCCTGCCTCCGGCACATGAAAACTGAGGTGGAAACTTCACACCCCCAACAACGGTGCCTCTTCCAGGGGAACTCACAGCCTGGTGCTAAGCAGGCAGCAAGCAGGACGGTCACGCAGGCTCCTTCCTCCTGGGCTCTGTGCCCTTCTCCTCCTCGCTGGAGGGTAATTAGTGCCTCTTGGCTTGATGGTGTGATAAACCAGCAGCAATAGTGGCTCTCTGCAGCCGCACAGCACAGGGAGCAGAGGATACCTGGCTTCAAGATCCAGCCTCAGGTGACTGAGTCACCCTCTCAGGGTTTTGAATGAGCGCAATTACTTTTGGCCACCCACAGCACTGCGCTAACGAAAGGCAGGTCACTCAGGGGATGCTTGGTGCGTGTTCAGACACTGTTGTCAGCCCACCAAAGCAGTGTCGTCCTCCAAATGCCTTTAACTCTGCCCCTGTGATGCTGGGCAGGAACCAAAGTGTTTGAGAAGGTAAAACATGCTTGGGAAGGAGGGAAAAACTGGATTTAGAGGCACCATTTTCAGATGACTGGTTAGCAGGTGGGCTAAAACCCACTGAGGCCAAGGCGAAGATGCATCAAGGAAGAGACTGAACAAGGCTCGCAGCATAATTAAGGTTGGGATGTCCCCTAAAAAAGCCATGGGCAGGAGGAACATAATCAGTGACACCATTAAAAACAGGGGAGGGTGGTTTCTTCATCAAACTTATCTAGTTGTAATATAACAGCCGAGGCCAAGCAAGCAGCCGAGCGTGCGAGCGCACAAGCAGAGCGTGCCGGTGCCCCTCACCGCAAGCACTCCCGTGCTGCAAAGCAATTGTGGAGAAAACCCCGGTTGGGCTCTCACTGCGTTCAGAGAGGGTGATGGGACGGCGTGAGAGGAATCCTAATGGGATGGCAGGAGGCTGCGGCAGCGTTTGTCGTCACAGCATTCCCTCCTGGGCAGCAGAGCTCTGTGCTGGCAGCGAAGCAGTTCGGGGCACTGCAGGAAGAGGCGCAGGCAGGGCTCTCAGGGCAGGAATAGTGCAGAGAGTCAGGGTCTTTTTTCCACCGCTATGCTCAGTGCATGAAGAGTGTTTTGAGTGCCTTAAAATGAGCTGGGAAGATGCTAGGTTCCCGGTTTTTGCTGCAGAAGGGTAGTCCAGTGATACTCCACGTTGACCTGGTGAGCTTGGCCACCCAAGCCACACTGGAGCTGCTCGTTTACACAGGTCAAGAACTTAGCTGGAATGCGGGGAGGGACTTTTCACAAAGGCCTGTAGTGATAGGACGAGGAGTAATGGCTTTAAACTGGAAGAGGGGAGATTTAGATTGGAAATTAGAAGGAAATTCTTCACTGTGAGGGTGGTGAGACACTGGCACAGGTTGCCCAGGGGGCTTGTGGAGGCTCCATCCCTGGAGGTGTTCAAGGCCAGGTTGGATGGGACCTTGAAGACCAGGTTGGTCCAGTGGGAAGTGTCCCTGCCATGGCAGGGGGTTGGAACTAGATGGTCTTTGAGGTCCCTTCCATCCCAAACCATTCTATGATTCTATGATTTAGAAGAGGGGTGGAAGTTCAAGTGAAGTGTTCCGCAAAGTCAGAGTGGTAGGTGTTGGAAGGGACCTCTGGAGATCATCTAGTCCAATCCCCCATCCCCAGCACTGACTTTCTTTTGCGGTTAGATATTCCTCAGTGGATGAGAGCAGCCATCCAAGAAAAAAAACCCAAACCAAAGTTAAAAAAGGCTTTGGAAGAAAATTTCCATCTGAATCAGTATCCTGTGAGGAATCCACATAATGTAATTTCAAAATATCACAGCGAAATATTTCAAGCTTGAAGGAGAAGTCATTCTGGATATTAGGGGAGTCGCCCTGCTCATGACACAAAATCCTTTTGTCTGAATTCATATTTCCAGCCTCAAACTGGTATTTTCCAGCTGGTATGGACCTGTGCAGAGCAGCTGTGTTCTCCTCTCGGAGGAATATTATTTCTTTTCCCACTCCGGTTAAATCTTTGCGGCTACTCCACACTGCTGACCTCTCTCTCAAGAAGGGGCTGCTTTTCATTAGCCAGGGGAAAGCATGCCTCTTGCAAAGGAAAATCAATATCTGTCATCTGTATTTATCTATGAGCTTTTATTAATGTGGACTTTGGAGTTTGGCTGATGCTCTCTGTATCTGTCCCTGATACCTGCTGCTCTGTGCCCTCTCCCCACTCCAGTCAATAGCCATTCCTGTTTCCAAAGAGATGCACTTTAAAAAGCATCTGCACCACTTAATTTACCCAAAGGAGTGGGATTTTTTTTCAGCAGTTCAATAATATTTATGTACAATATAAATGAATACAATATCCTTTGATGCCCTGGCCAGGTTGATGGTGTTTTTCTCTTTTCTCCATGTCCTCTTTCCTACAGTAAAAGGAAAAAATTAGTTAGGGATAATCAAATGCTCTCAGTGAAAAATATTTTCATCTCTTGAGAAGCATTTGAGGATTGATCACTGTTTTCTTCCTTAATAAAGCACCTATTTCTTTCTTGTTTTTCTTTCCCATTGGAACATCAAAACCCCAAGCGTTACTTTATTGGCAAAGCTTCCAGCTTGCAGTTGCTGAAAACCCGAGATGTTGGAACTAAAACCGTAAAAGTTTTGGCCTGGAACCAAAACCATAAAAGTCTTTCCAAGGGACATTTTAAAACCTCGAAACTCTTTTGAGTTTTGCAGGTTTTCAGTTAAGATTCAGTTTCAACAAGTCCTGGACCAGATGTAGTCTGGAAGGGGGTTGTGCATTCATCACCTCTGTCAACAGGTCCCATCTTCCACTGCGCTCATGGCCAGGGCAGGACAAGAGCTGAGGATGCCCTGGCATGTCCCTCCCCATCCCAGTTCCTCCTGCACAGTCACTTCTGGGTTAATTCGGAGCTCTGAGCTGGTCTCACCTTCCCTAAGCCCAAGCAAGGATCCCAGGATGGAACATATTGGCAAGGCACCTGTTTTGGGTAGCATCAATGTGCAAGCAGAGGTAGTTTCCTAACCTGGCATCTCTCCACAGCAGCAGCAGTGAAAAAAATGAAATGAGAGGAGAGAAATCCAGAAACTCAAGTGCCTTCTGAAGTCCTGTACCCTCTCTGCCACATCCAGATCCTCTTTCTCTCTTTTTTCACCTCATTCACTGCCCAAGAGTGGATTTAATTTACGGAGCTGCTGGTTCCCTTTGAAGAATTATTTGATTTAATCATCCTCATCCCTTGATCCTCCTCATCCCTTCACTCCTTCTCCTTCCAAAAAATCACTAGTGGAAACCACTCCTGTGGCACTGTTGGCACCAGCCTTGGCATGCACGGCACGGAGCAATGGGCCATGGCAGCGCTGGGAAGCTTGATTGCCTTCAAATTGAAAACTAATGACTGAGCACCAGTGTATAAGTACTGGAGATATTTTCTCATTTACTTGAAAACAAAAAGGAAAGGCAAGGTGAGCTTTGCTCGCATGGGTCGTTGATGAAACCAGAGCTCAAGGGGCTTCTTTTCATTGTGTTGCTCAGCATTAAGGGGGTTTCTCTGGCAAATATTGAACACTGGATACAGCTCCCTGAAAGGCGATGGTCTCTTCTCCCAAGGAACAAGACAGGGCAAGAGGAAACAGACTCAAGTTGTGCCAGTGAAGGTTTCGGTTGGACATGAGGAACAATTTCTTCATGGGAAGTGTTGTCAAGGGCTGTCTCAGGCTGCCCAGGGCAGTGGTGGAGTCAGGCTCTCCTGGCTGTGACAGCTTGGAGGAGACAGATACACAGGAAAACAGCTGCACCATGACCCTTTTATCCCCAGGGCAGAGCCTCTGATGCCTGCTGGGACCCCTACATCTGGGGACCGGCTGCCTCTGACAGCCACAAAACTGGTGGCTGGCTCAAAATGAAAAATGAGAGGCCAGGCAAGCTGCTGACCCCCAGCAGCTAAACACAAGCAGCTGGGCTCCTGTCAAAGGAGATGGAGACCTGCTCATTTTTCAAAGCCCTGGATAGATCAACACGTCTCAGTGAGGTCAGGTAGCTCAGACAGTTCCTCTCTTCGTGTTTTGGGGAGAGAAGAGCAGAGGCAAAGCAGAGCCCTGACCCTGGAGGCTTTCCCTGCACTTTGATTCCATCATGCAGACAAGATGAGCATTAACTGGTTGGAGGTTACTCCGGGAACGCCTGGTCTATTTATTGCGTGGAGCATCTTTCCTCCCAGCACAGTGCTCAGGAACAGCTGGCTGATTGATGGAGCAAAGAGCTGAGCGAGGGGAGAGAAGCCTGGAGGTGGGCTCCAAACTTAGAAGGGGCAGCAGCAAAGCTGAGAGGCAGTTATAGTTGACAGAAGCTGCACAGGAAAAGGAGCCCAAAAGGAGCTGAGAAGGACACTTGTGGAGAGCTGGAGGTGGCATCAGATGGAAATTCCCCCTAGGATTGCAACCAGCCGTGATTTTATCCAGCTCCTGCTGCCTCCACAGGTAACCCATTAACTCCATGTGGAATAATCAGGTTTTCTAGCTTCATTAACATGCAAAGACGATCTCAATGAACTCGCTTCTGCTCTGCAGCAATCTCCCGAGGGAGCTGTGCTTGTACACCTACGAAATTAAAGGCAGCACATTAATTCAGCATCCCAAGTGCTGGGGAGGGCATGCAGATGCTTGCACCCGCATCCAGCCCAACACAGCGCAAGGGCCTCTACATCACACAGCAGCAGCAGTTCAGGCAACTTGGTTTGCTCTTCCTGGTGGCCCTCGGAGAACAATGCCTCTGAGGAAGCCCAGCGTGGTCCCAGGTGGGATGAGGTGGGGAGTGCAGTTGGAGCTTTGTCACTCCAGCCATGTCACATGGTTAGGAGTGCCTGAGGGAACTAGGATTGTTCAGCTTGGAGAAGAGGAGGCTGAGAGGAGACCTCATTGCTCTCTACAACTACCTGAAAGGAGGTTGTGGTGAGGCTAGTGTTGGTCTCTTCTCCTAAGTGACTAATGACAGGACAAGAGGTAATGACCTCAAGTTGCACCAGAGGAGGTTTGGATTGGATATGAGGAAGAAATTCTTTACTGAGAGAGTGGTTGAGCATCGGAACAGGCTGCCCAGGGAAGTGGTGGAGTCACCATCCCTGGAGGTGTTAAAAAAATGAGTAGATGTGGCATTTTGGGACATGGTCTAGTGGTCAGGGAGATGTTGAGATGAAAGCTGGACTTGGTGATCCTAGAGGTCTTTTCCAACCTGAATGATTCTATGGTTGTTACCAGCAAAGGCGCCAAGCTTTCTTCAGAGCATCTCTGCCGCAAGAAAAGCATGGCTTTGGAAGGTTGGTTTCTTGGTACTTCCAGGCTGAAGCTGCTGTAACAAATCTCAAAGATGTGGGAAGAGCCCTGCAATGCTTCCTCCCAGCTTGGACCAGCCATGGGCGCTGTGTTCAAACCTCTCTGCCAAACTGGGTGTCTGCTAAATGCTGCTGTGTCAAACCCGCATTCCCAGGCTGCTGGGGATGCTCTGGGATGCAGGGCTGTGAGCAGGGAGAGGGAGAGAGGAATTACCTTGTTGCTCTGCCAGGAAAGATTTTTGGCAGGTGAATCCGTGACAACTTTGCTGACAGCTGAGAAAAATTGCTGCTGCAGTCAGTCGTCCGGTTGTTTGCGCAGGGACAACACAGTGTTTGTTGTCAGGCTGGTTTTTGTTGGCTTCTACCCTTCCTTCAGGCAGGAGAATCCAGTGATGCAAAGATGCTGCAGGGTCTGTACCAGCAGGTTAAATATAACAAATTGCAGAGATCTCCAAATCAAGCCCTGCCACTGCTTGAAACCAAACCCTGTGAAAATCCATTTGGGAATTTCTGTTATATGTGTGGAGAATTTCTTGGCCTGCATAGAGATGCAGGTGAGTGTAGCAGAGCATCAAAACATCTCTTAGATGGGTGATAAACAGGAGCTGGAGCAGAAAGCCAGACTCAGCACGCATAGCGTGATCCTAAGGACACTTTACTGCTACCATTAGCTTCTGCCAGTAATTACTGAACTAACTTATTGCCTCTGCTATTTTCTATTCCCCATTCTCCACTTCTGACAGATGAAGTTTATCTTTAAAACATCCTAAACCGGACCGTTCAAGCAGACCTTAATGCAGAGAGGAGGAGCAGGAACAGTGCCCATCACAGAGAACGCTCTTCCCAACGCTGCTCCCCTGTCCTGCCTGCCATGTAAACGATTTGGACCCAAGAATGAACTTTTTTCTGACTTACACTCTTCCATGGGAATTTTCTTTGCCCTTTTGTTCTTCATCTACAGTTATAAACCCAGAAAAAAAGAAACTTTCACCTGCCACAACCCCCAAAAATGAGCTGAGTGCGGTGCCTTTTTCAGCAGGCGATCAGCAGCAGTGAGCTGCAGAGATTTGATTTACCATTCCCTCTGTAACTTCTGAAAAAATGCATTTCAAATCCACACAGAAGCTGCAGTCAGAAGGAGACAGGGATGCCTTTGCCACCAGAACAGGGCTTGGGGTGTTGAATCCTTGTGTGATGGCCCAGAGTCACCCCTTGCTCCATGGATGAGACACCTGAGCAGATGTGGGCTGAGCCTGCAGGCCTGGTTTAAACAATTTCTCCAAAATGCAGCGACAGACAAGCTACACTGAAAGAGTCACATGTGCAGGTGTTTGCCTCCAAACAGCTGCCTTGGCTTATTTCCCAATATTCTGGGAATTTCAGTGGGAACTGATTTCAAAGCTGTGGGATTTGCCTCTGAGAAGGGCTCCAGCTCCCAGCACCCAGCGCCAAAAGGAGCAGAATGCTTTTGAAAACCTCCCACCTTCTGGAAGAAGTTGCTGGTTTGAGGTTGGATCACCTGCCAGCCCTGGCAGTCACCTTCTTAGCTGTCCCCATGGGGCTTCGCAGTCCCTGCTTCTCTGCACCAGGACCAGTTAGTCCACTCTGCTCAACTCTTCATCTGTGGGCTCAACTTTCCTCTACCAACACATTAGTGGTGGGAAGCAGCACTGGAGGGAGAGTTGTCTTTACTCAAAAGCCTCCCAAAACTGCCAGCTGGATCGCAAAACCAGATCAGCCGTGGCCAGGCTCAGCTGGCCAGTGCTCCCGCCCCCAGCGATCCCAGACAGAGGGAATTTGCTGCAGGTCTGGATTGAGCATTTTGTTAACACGGCTAATCTTGGCTAAATCCCAGCCTAGCCCAGCTCCTGCTTGATTTGATTGCATTTTGGGCTAATTAACAGGAGCCTGTTGCTGTCTGCTTGAGCAAACGGATCCTGCTCAGCTGCTGGCAAGGGATGGGTGCAGAGAGCGGCCAGGAAGGACCAGGGTTGGGTTTGTTGCCTCTGATGGAAAACCGGATTTTTCCCAAATAGGAATACATCAAAACCAAGGCTTGCATAGAGGTTAAGCCCAGTCTTACCTGATAAAAGCTGTGTCATAGCTTGTGCAGTGTATTGATGTGGAGGAGGTCAGGAAGGTACCTGGTGTCCCCAAGAGCTTGTGGCAAAGAGATTCAGCTATGTCTGCAGAAGTACAAAGGGACCAGATAACCATGGGGCAGAGAACTTCAAAGAGTTATTACACAGAGGAACCGCTTCTGTCTCACAAACTCCCTAAGCCACAAATAGCTGGAGGCCAGGAACACATCTTTGTGTGCTTCTCCTGCTCTTTCCCTAGGGAAAGAGCCTGGTTTTGGCCACTGCCAACGTGCTATGTGGTGAGGAGAATCTCTACTGTGACCCATCTTGCACTGGGCAGGAGCATGACTGCAACATGGGGACCTTAGTTCACATCTCAACCATCCACTCAACCCCAGGGCCAAGCTGCAGGAGTTGATGTATCCTGTGTTTTTTGGAGGAAGGTGATGCAGGAGCATCCCTGATGGCAATATAGAGATGCCCAGATAACAGCAGCATCCCCCTCTCCATGTTCGTAGGTCTTCAGGCATCAGGGTCATAACTCAGAGAGACAGGATCAATCTTTCTTCTCTTGCTGGAAAAGGTGAGGAGCAGGAACAGAAAGATCCTGAGCCTGCATTTGGCATCAATCAAATATGCAGGGAAATAGTTTGGTGGCAGTAACAAAGCAGCAGGGAGAAGGAGAGCAGGGAGGTGTTCATGAATCACAAGCCAGGCATGAGCAGGGGTTGGTCAGCTGAAACCCACTCCCTGCTCAGACCTGGACCAGTGTATGGGGCTGGGCTATTGGTGACCCAAGGAGTCCATGCATCCTGCCCAGTGCTGCTCTGCCAGCCTAAACCCAAGTACTGCCCAAGCAGGGTGAGATGCCTGGAGGTAGACACCACTCTAATGGGCAGTAATTAACATGTCCTCCTGGCTGCTTACTGGGATGTGCCTAAGCTAAGAGAGAACCACACTGGACACCCCACGGGAGTGAGCAGTCGCTGTGGATGAAGTGAGCAAATCCACCTGATTTAGTCCTGAAACTCTCCGGGCAGGCTCTGAACAAGGAGACAACGGCAGCACCATCCTCACCCTCAAGCTCTGCGGGGCCACTCTGCACAGGTAACTTCGGGAGCTGCCCCAAGGTGACACCAGGAACGGAGGCAGAGAAACAGCGGGTTAACCAAACCAGCCAGAACAGACAAGTCTCCCTCCAGCCTCTCCCGCTCTGGTCCTATCGATCTCTGGCCATGCACAACCTCCCTTCTCTCCCTGGCTTCTCTCACATGAGTTTCACACCACAGCTTGTCCCTCCACCTCTGCCAGCGCTTTGCACATGGGCTGCATGTCCATGTGCTCTCTGCGTGCTCCTGTGTGCAGATGCAGAAGAACTACAGGATCAGGAGCTGGTGGAGAAGGCTTCACAAGACCATGCAACTCCCTAATAAACCAAGTGGGTTAACAGGGATTCGAAATAAGAGCTTCTGATGGTGGGAAGTGATTCTGGGTCCCCCCCATCAGGCTGCTCCCCAGCAAAACTGGCACCCACAGCCCTGAGCTGACTCCGCTCCAGTTCGTCTGCAGTCCTGCTGCTGGGGCTCTACCCAAAACGAACATTTTCCTTCTGATTTAGTAAGAGACAAAGCTGCAAAGGCTCACTGAAATCTTGCGGTGGCAAAGTCTTCAATCTCCATCAAACAGTCATTTAGATGTAAAGACCCCCCAGTGGATCCGGAGCTGCTAACAACAGACAGATGATGGGGATTGGGCTCTTTGTGGCATAAGGCTGAGTTTTATTTACCTGCCTTGGCAATAAAGTCTGGAGGTTGTTCAGCAGCTACAGTTCAGCAGCAGTTGCCCGTTAAAACTGCTGCACTCACTTTTAGCTTTATTTCTTTGTGTGTTCGTGCTTTATGCAGCAGCAGAGTGTGAATGCACATCCCTCCTCCCCAGCACCACTAATATTACCCAAGATGCAGTCAGGTTTTCAACAGCACAAGCAGGTTGCCCGAGGATAGCCTTTCCCTGCCTCCCAAAGTGAGGAGGATTCAATTATTTTACAAGAAGAAGTTACAAAAATGCACCGAAAATGACTTGAGATTATAGGTGAGGCTTTCTTCACTAACAGAGGCTGTCTTTTTCTCCCTCTATTGATTCTGCAGTAAAAGAAAAATAAACACGAAGTTTACAGAAAGTTTCCACCTTTTTTTTCTCTCGAGCTTCTGAAAACTTCAGCTCCAGGGAGGCAAGAGATGTGAGCCACAGCTTGAAAAGTAAGCGGGGCCGAGAGGTGTGAGTGTGGGTCTTGGCAAAGCTGCACAACGATGCCCCACGGACCCACACAGCAACTCTTTGCCCTTCCAGGGGCTGCTCAACCACAACCTCCTGTGGGTGTGGGAGGTGTTTCGCTGCCCTGACCACCCTTGGCGAGCAACAACTGCTTTGTGGGGCTAAACCAGGACAGTGACGTGGACCAGCCCTTATGGAGGGGGTGGTGTTGCTCTATGGCTCATCTCACTAACAAACAGGAGAAGGAGGATCTTAGAGGGTTGGTTTTTTTTTTCCTATACTGACTCCTAGCATTGAGGACTAGACGGTTATCGGACCACAAGCCCAGCAGAGAACCCAGGAGTCCTGCTGCTCCACCCCAGAGCTTGGGATGCGATTTTCAGAGCAAACTTTCTGCTGAAGGTTATTTCAACTTTTTTTTAGCAAATAAATCCTTCAAGGAGGGGATTCTCTTTTCTGCCGCCGTTCTCCAGGGAGAAAATATCCCTGGGGGAATTTGCCTCCCCATCCCACTGGAAGCCAGCTCACCTGCCAGTTTTGCCATCCTCTGGGTGTCTACAAGCTAAAAATACCCTGTGTACAACCAACCTGCCACCCATTAGCCCCCGGCGATGGCACTGACGGGTGCTCACAAGCTGCAGCAATTTAATTGAGAGCTCCACAAACAAAGAGGAGCGAGATCTCAGATGTCTCGCTGTGCTGCACTGCGGAACTCCTCCGCGGTGGGCAGGGAAGGGCTTTCAAAGCATCTGGGAAGCTAATGCCAAGCAAAAAAAATGTCACGCAGAGTGGGACATGCTGGTGCTGGGCTCTTCTCCAGTGCAGAGCTGGGATTTATTTGTGCTCCTTGACCCTCTGCTCTGCTCACGGGAGCCCCGTCAGTGATCATGGTGAGCATGGCTTTTTGCCTATAACTCTTTTTGTAGCAAAGTGAGGGTGATTCAGGGAGATACCACGTCCCTGATCCTCCAGGTTATCAGCCCCGAGGACAATTGCAGGGTCTCCACATCCTAAGCATCCTTTTACAACAGGTCCACAGCGCTTCTGTGCTCCTCTGACCTATTTTAGGTGGTTATTGGGCTGGAGGTGAGACCTCAGGGGAGTGAGTGATCCAATTAATCCCATTAATTGGATCTGCTCTGACAGCAGAGGGGTTTGGGGACATCAAGTTGTCTGTGGCTGCCAGCATGGGGCAGATGAATCCCATCAGGAGTACCAGCAGTCACCCACTGGGTTTCTTCCTGTTCCAGGGAAAAAAAAAGAAAAAGAGGAGTGTTTGAAATCCACGCCGCTGGACAGGGGAGCTGGCTGTGGCAGCCAGCAATAGCAGTGCTGATCACTGCGTGATGATGGCCTGGCACCAGTCTCGTGTCACAGTCACTCCTGTTGTCACCCACTTAAAACAGTAACAACTGCTGACAACAAGAGATGCTCCAAGTTCTCAAAATACTGTGTTTTGCCTGGCTTTTACTTTGTTAGCAGACAAGTGCCTTACAAACTGCCCAGAATATCTGCAAACTGCCGAGGGTCCATCTGCCCCAACCTTTGCCAGCTCTGCCTGAGCTGACAAACCTCCCAGACCCCAGTGTGGAGGCAGCCAAGGAAGATCACCAAACCAGGGCTGTGGAATAAGCTACAGATGAGACCCAGCACATCATGAATCTGTTGTCACGCAATTGTCACTGTGAGAGCTCGTCAAGCACAGGAGAGCAATGGGTCTGTAAATGTTGTCGTGAACAGAAGTGCTCTGGTTCCAGGCATTGAGATTTAGACAATTTAGTTGTCACAGAAGATAAAGAGGTGAGTTGCATACAGTGGATGAGCACCTTCAAAGGTGAAAATACCAGGTTCTGAAAAGCTTTTTCCTCCAGTGGAGAAGAGGAATAGCAAGACTTAAATGGCTGGAAGGTAGGCAGGCACACTGACATCAGAAACCCAGCATGAGTTTGAAGAAGTTACCATCAGGGGCTTTGCCAGGCCTGGCAGCAAACTGTAGAGAGAACTGCTGCCCTCCAGAGAGCCTCAGAGGCTGGGCCAGGGTCTGCAAGGCCCAAATGGGAACCCACTGCCCTCCAGGGAGTTAACCAGAGCAGTGCTGGACTCATCCCTTTTCGCTGTCATCAGATGGAAGTCAGAGTGGTCCTGGCAGTGATGGTTTTATGCAATATGCCACGGACTTGTATCGGGGACAAGCTGATATTCTCTGCTCTGTGCTCATCACAAAGTTAATTAAAAGAACCAACGCTTCCTTGCATGTAGAAGTATCTCTGTGGTATGAGCAGCTTTGGAGTTGATCAAAAAACTGTTGCCAAAAATTGTAAGATAACCTCTGCCAGAGAGATGTTGCAACAGAAGCACCGTGCTGTGAGCTTACCTAGTTCCAAGTGCCACAGCGGAGCACATAGGAAAAGCCCCAAGGTCCAGACTGCCACCATCACCTGCTTGTCCAGTTCTCAGCTCACCCCTCGAGATAGACATCATAGTCACCGAGATGAGAAGAGAGAGGCTGGAAAACAAAACACTGTGGACAGGGGATCGTGGCTTGTTTTTCTGCTTTGCTTTGACTCACTGAACAATCCCATCTGGCTTTTCTGAACAGCAGTGTTACTCACCTTGCACTTTATGCTTTCCTGGGGATCAGTAACAAACATCCCTTCAGTCGATAATGGAATAGCAGGGAAAATTAGCAGCACTTCTGCCACGAGCTCAGAGCCAATAAATCCCAGAGAGATGCCATGACACTCACATAGGGTTCAGACACTGGCTGGGACTGATCCCCACGTCTCCCTTCTTCATCTTTATCTCTTTACCTGTAGCCATTCTCCCTGTGATGCTGAAGGATGTCCCCTCTGTAATATCAGAGCTGCAGCAAAATCCTTCTCAAGTGTCCCAGCAGCAGCCATTTGTGGCCACAGCCCTCCCTGCCAGGATGGATGTAATTCATTTCAGACCAGTGGCTCCACAGGAAATCTATTATTTCCCCTTCTTCCAGTGACTGATGTTTCTCCCGCTAAATCGAAGCTTTTCACAGGAGCAGATGGCTCCTCCATGTATTTCTCACTTCAAGGACACATTCGTCAAAGCTTTAAAGTCACCTAAGTGTTTGGGTTCAGCTGCTTTGAGGTGAAAAGCCAGCGTTCTGGTTCAAAAGATGTGCTGGTACTAATGGCTAATGATGGTAAAATAAAATAAATATTTAGATGCAAATGGGCCAAGGCAAAATGAGACATTGTGAATTACTGAACTGTTTGGCCTGATCTGATTATTTTTTCTTCCCAGTTTGAGAAGTTCTGCCTTCTCATCCCAATTTGGACCATTAACACACTTTGAGCATCCAAACTGGTCGACTATTTTCCATCCAGCCTTGGAACTGGTCCATTGTTGTAATGCACCGTGGTCTCCACTACAGCTCCAGTGTCTTACTCAATGGTTACATAGAGGAGAAACAAGCATTAGGTGACATACCCATGCCAGGGCTCAATGAATGGACACCAGCAGCACTGCTGTGGGGCTGCAAGAGTTTTAATCTCAGTTACTGACAAAGTGGAGGCAACTTAAAGCTTAAAACTGAGAGTAGGGAAAATCTCTAGGAGGGAGCCCTGTGGAGCTGCAGTGAGGCAGATCCAGCTGGCTTTGTGATGACTCAGCTTCAGGGAGATAATTGCAATCTCCAGATATCAAGGGATGTTGCTGTCAGGGAAGGAAAGGAAATATTTATGGTGGAAGAGAGTTCAAAGGCAGCCATGGCTGAGCCCCTTGTGTGAAAACAGAGGTGGGATGATCCAGGCTGAGCAGTAAGGAAAAGGATTAGCCTGTGAAATTAGTCTCCTGAATGTGGAAGGGTTAGAATGTGTATCATCTGGGGGGCTCAAGATCACACTGAACAAGATCTGAGTGAGTTTGAGCAATCACACACCTGCAGGGACAGCTCTCTCCTGCCTCCCCACCTCTGCATTTCGCTACATTTTCTCATATGACTGCAGGCGTATGTAACAAAATTATTAAGTCCATGTCCCCAGCTGTCCATGATGCCTCCCCTCAATCAGAGCTACAATTTCCTACACCCTTCTACCAACAGGCTGTGAGATGGTCCTGACAGGCTGGTGGGATGCTCCCCAGGGCTGTCTGACCTCTGCAAGAAGGGAATTTGGATGCCCAACCTCAGCCTCCCTCTCCAGGCTGGCAGCGCACACAGGCTGCCCCACGTCGTGTCCCTGGGGACAGTCATCACAACACTGCCACTGACTGCAACCAGCTCCAACACCAACTGTTTGAGGACAAGTGAAGCCATTTGGCACCATCCCTGCCCTGGTACCACCAACCTCTGCACCATGTTATCAGAGGAAAGGATAAAAAAGAGCAGGAAAGGAAAGGAAGAGTCAGAGGTTCCCAGAGGAGCTTGGCAGGAGCCAGAAAATAAATCCAAAGTTTTTTCTTGAACAGCTCGAAGATTAAAACACCTGTCCTGGGACAGGCAGCATGAAGGCTGGCAAAGGTTGGACACCACCAGATGTGAAAAATCCTTATAGAGGAAAAGCCTCACCATCAAAAGAGAGGGAAATAAGAGCCTCAGCTCCTGACTGATGAGTCTGCAGTGAGCAGCAGAGGGGAAGGTGCCCTTTGCTTTTGCTGCCAGCTTTCCTCCACAAAAAGCAACAGAAGGAAGAAAGCTTCACTGTGACCCTGCTGCGATGGACAGAGTTCAGACTCCTTGCCATTCCAACCAGCAGCTCCCTCCTACAAAAAGCCATTGATGACTGCTTGCCATCTCTGTGCTATAAAAGCCTGCTGCCACTTTGGTGTGACTCCTGCCCACCTCTAGCTTGATGTCCCTGGGCTGCACCATGTTCTCTGCACCTTCCAGATGCTCTCCTGTGGCTGCATCACCTCCCTGCTGTAGCTGGCCCAAGTGTCTGGGAGCTGTCTGGTGGGTGGTAGTGTGGGAGGACCTCAGCTCTTTCTGTTAAGAGAATTGATTGCACCAATGCCCCAGACATCTGCATCCCTCTGGTCTCCTGGGGCCAAAATCTTCCTCTCTCCACACTCCCTGGGGTTCGATACACAGTGTAGTGGCACCGAGGACAGTATTTGGTACATGAACTTTGGCAGAAGATAGGATCCTTATCCCCATCTTACAGGGGGAAGAACCAGTGACATGGAGCTACTGGAGAGAATCCAGAGGAGGCTGTGAAGATGCTGGGGGGCCTGGAACATCTCTGTGCCAAGGAAAGGCTGAGAGCCCTGGGACTGTTGAGCTGGAGAAGAGAAGAATCAGAGGGGATGTTATCAATGCTGATCAAGAGCTAAAGGGTGGGGGCAAGAGGATGGGGCCAGACTCTTGTCAGTGGTGCTCAGCGACAGGACAAGGGGCAACGGGCACCAACTGGAACCCAGGAGGTTGGACAAGATGATCTCCAGAGGTCCCTTCAACCCCTACCATGATAAGATTCTGTGATTTTGTGTCTTGGCTGGATTCATCCAGGTAATCTCAAGCAGAGTGGAGATGGAAAACCATTCTTTCCATCTCTGAGCAAATAACCCAGTCCACAGATCCAACATCCTGCCCTGTTTGTCAACCACTGTATTTTTGTTTGCCCTCACTTTTAGAGAGAGGCTAAATTACCCCTAATTACAATTCAAATTAGAGGAACTATGGCTTCTTCAGCCATCAGCACAGGGAAAACCAGCTGGAAAGGAAAAGATGCTATCAGCTGTCTCAGGGATTCAGATCAATTTTTCTCCTCATTTTCCAGAATATTTTGACCAGCGAGACCAATTGAGGAGAAATTTTCATCCAAGAAAAGCTATTGTTTGCTTTAAAAAGGTATAAAGCTCCTGGACAAGAGACTTAAATTTGAAGTGACCATTTGGCCGTAGCTACAACTTTGCCAGCAATTTGCTGTAGTGTAGAATGACTCAGAAATACAAAACCAAAATATCTTCCTTTGTTCAAGGGGAAAAAGAGATGTATCCTTCTCTAAAACAGAACTGAAAGCTCTGCAATATTGGGTTGAATTCAGAGCAAAAACTGCAGAGAAAATACTCCTGAGTACCTGGTCCCAGTCCTATCACTACCTCCCTCTAACTGTTAACCCTTGGTCCTGGTATTCACAACACAGAGGTGCCAAATTTGGTGTGTAAATCAGTAAAAAGCCAGATAGATCCACTCTGAAAATCACCTGCACACTGTTACTTTCCTGCATCAAGTGATGTTTCAAGCTGGCACTTTTCCAGTCGGGCTGTATCCCATGGCCAGGGGAATGTGTTTGCTTGTGGGTTCCTGCGCAAGGACGGCGGGACAGTATGGACCCTATAAGCCCAAAAATGCATCTCCCAGTTGCTCTCCAGTTTGTGACTTCTCTCCTGTTCCATGTGCAGGATGTCAGACCCCATGGCCACGGGCCAAAAGTTAAGCAGAGCCTTGTAGTCATGCAAGCAGCACAGAAGAGGTTTCCTCCCAAATGCTCCTGCACCGTCTGTAACCCACTTACCGTGTTAAAGACTCGTTATAGCAATAAGCAATGGAGATCTCATTAAGTGCCACCCATGAACACTAAAGGTACTGCTCTTGTATCTCTGCAAGAGCCTCTTTTGGCAGATGACACGAGCCCGAGAACTGATTTCACCAAACGAAATACACCACAATGAGAAAGCTCCACTCCTTCATACTTGGCAGAGTCATCCACAGTCGTCATAAAAATAACTCAGTGAGGATTTAAAAGATTTTCTGTGAAGAGCAGGGAACAGCCTTCACTGTGCCCCAGGATACCCCAGGAGCCATCACACCAGGACTGGCTGATGCAGCTGCTCCCCCCACCACCAGTACTAGGGCTCTGTGCCCTTCTCCACCACCTAAAAATTATAATTCCTCCTCAGCCAGAGCCTGGGAAGGGCCTGGCACACGCGGCCCCGCTCAGCCAGCTCTCTCATGAAGATGAATGATCCTGTTTGATGTGATGACACGAGCCAGTAGCTGGGGCCATCTCCCAGCTGCTTAAAGGGCAAAGCAAAGCATTGAGTCTGATACAGAGAATAAGCTGACGTCTGCATCTGGAGGACACTGAGCATTTACAACCAGCCCCCTGTGTCGAACAGGGAAGCCGTGGCAAAGGGCAGCAGGAGACCTTGACGTGCCAGAGGTGAAGGCTCAGCAGGACCAGCTGGGCTGGTTTGCAGTGGCAGGATTGTGAGTGGGATTTAGACCCAGAGCATGGCTTCGGGTCTTCCAATACGAGTGCGAATTACTGCTGCGCTTTTGATTTTTACTTGGCTGGCTGTGTCCATAAGCAGGATGGAAATCTGCTTCCCCTCTGCACCACTGAGCCCAGATGTGGCCTTTGGAAGATACCCAGGGAAGGGAATGGGGGATCTCCATCCTTGCTGGCAAGACACCACAGCAGAGCCCAGCAAAGCTCCGAACTGAAAAGTCAGGAAGAATCTGCCGAAACAGCAACCAAGATGTGATGTTGCTGCCGCTCCTGGGAAATGAAATCCCCACACAGGGAAGCGGCTTTTCATTTGGTGAAAAACTTCTGCTCTGATTATAATCAAAGCACCACATTCTGACTTGCTGTCTCCCTGGCGCTGACGGGGTCATTGGGGATATCTTAGCAGGAAATTTCTAAAGGAAATGGCTTTCAAAACAAGCCTTTTGCGATAAGAACACATCCATCCTATCAAAACGCCTTGTTCCCTCTTTTTTTTGAGCAGAATCTGCCCAGATGTGCGCTGTGAATCCACACCAGGCTGCATCACCCGAACTTGCCTGGGGCTCACACCAGCCCTGCAAGGCCAGGAGAGGAATTCAGGCATTTGCTACCCTCTGCTGTCCTCCTCCTGCTATTTCACCTCCCTCTAGCAGAGCCCACTGCTATTTCCCTCTCCTCTATGTCCCTATGGCACCTGCAACATCATCATACAATCACAGAATCATTAAGATTGGGAAGAGCCTCTAAGACCATCGAGTCCAACCATCAACCCAACACTACCATGACCACTAGACCTGAAGTGTCACATCTACACATTTTTTGAACACCTCTAGGGATGGTGATCTTTCACATTAGAAGACACTGAGCCCTTCCAGTGGCCTTTGGGCTGAGCCTGCTGCCCCCCTCAACCATCTGCTCTCCCAGACCACCCAGATTCATCTCCCAAATATTATGATCTTCACACACAGAGTAACTGTGCTTCCCTCCACCCCCCAGCCTGCTTTTTCACACCATCCTTTCTGCTGCCTAGATGGCCTCCCTGCCCCTAGCCCTACCCCTGTGCTGCTCCTCCCTCTGCATTGCTCACAAAAGTGAAACAGCTCATGGGAGAGCTGGACTCTGACCTGCTGAGACTGAAAGCCCTTCTACAGGTCTCAGAGAATGGCCTGGCATCACTAGGGTTAATTCTGAGGTGGTATTGGCACAGCTCCTGCCTTTGTTAGCAACCCTTGACCCTTCACAGAGGAAAACAAGCCAAGAGATAAATGCCAGCCTCGCTACTTTGGATCCCATGTTGAATATTTATGGCCAAAGACCAGGGCATAATTCCTTCATAATGAGCCAAGTTCAACTGACTCCTGATGATCTGAAGTGTGGAATTCCTTTCTCTGCTGGGCTGTGTTATTCTAAGGGCTGGGGCTTTCACAGGGAGATAAATTTGACCCTACGCTGCTAACACAACTCGTTGACTGTCTGCAATACTGCCCATTGCTGTCTTTAGCAGAGAACATTCCTGAAGCAAAATATAGTCATCGAACCATTGGTCCCAGTCTGAAACCAAGAGACATGGCAGCTATGGTGACATTTCTAGGTGGTGCTTGCTCCTTGGATCTGGTCTAGGTATTGCTCTGTGGAAGTGGGAGCGCAAACAATCTCTTTAGGAGGCATCATGATCTCAAGAGATCCAGCTCTGGCTTCCATGGGCTCTCAAGGGCTGCAGGAAGCGGCATGTTCCCTCTGTGCTAAACAGCGTAGAAGGATCAGGATCTCATGGATAGGAGCCAGGCATGGTCAGAAAGCACTCATTCCTCCTGTAGCCCTGCAGTTCTTCCTCTGGGGAGTCCCCAAGGGACAGAGGCACCTTCTCATTCAGTGCTGAAGCTGGTAACTTGTTTGACAGGTTTCATCTCCACCAGAGATCCAACTGGGGCACCTCTGTCTCCTTGTAAATCTGGACTTAGACATCCCACAGCCTTAGCCAGATTTAAGTTCCTCTCTGGCAATCCAGGTCTCCCCTGCCACTTTTAGGGAACCAACGTGAGGACATGCCAACTGAGATCCTGTGAGCAGGAAGGGACAGAGAGAGTAGATCTGTGTCTGTCCAGCACGAGAGGATGCTCCTCCATCCCTGGGCACTGCTGCAGCTCATACAAGCCAAGGGAAAATCACAGAATCATAGAATCATTTAGGTTGGAAAAGACCTCTAGGGTCATCAAGTCCAACCTTCACCCCAACATCTCCCTGACCATGTCCTAAAGTGCCACATCTTGGTGCAAAATGCCCACAAATCCCAGACCCCTCCCTTCCAACCATGCAGAGAGATGCAGAAGCTGAGATGTTCCTGTATCAATTCTTACTTATAGATGGAGTTTGCGTGTAAGTGTAGCTCGCATTGCTCTTTTGGAAGGAGGAAGGTTAATTCCTCCTCAGAATAACAGAGGGAATGATCTTTCTACGCACTTACTGAAGCAGCAGTTGTGCTCTCTCCAAGATAAGCAAATGAATAACAAATGCTATAAGATGGTAAGAAAGTGAATCGGTATTCTTGGCATTTTAGGAGGGATGACCCCAGCTCAGCTTGCTACATGAGCCTGAATTTTGCATTTCAGGCAGGGACCCGAGCTCTTTGCTATGTAAGAAGGGTCTCCCTTCTCCTGCCGCCGCAGCACATGTTCAGTGACTGCTGAACACGTTTTCTGAGAGCTCACAAACAAATCCTTCCATGAGCTGATGAGCTTAAATGAATGCAAACCCAGGAAATCTCAGGAACGTCACACCTGCCTCAGACCATATATATTTTTAGCCTGGTTCCCTCAGGAAACGAGATCCATGGAGTCACTCCGAGCCTGGCCTGGTGGGCTGCCCTCTTTGTAACCACTTTTGAGCACGAGTTTCACTCAAATTCGACAGAGTGGAGATCTCAAAGATACTATCAAGCTCCTACACGTTTAGCAAAAAGAGGTGATCAGGGAGAAAAGCCACGGCCGTGGCAGGAGGCAACGCACAGCCCCACACCCTACATCGAAAGGAAACCTTCATTCTGCTGCTCACACAAATCTGTGTTTTCATCTCAAGCCGTTTCAGGCCAGACCTGGTTTATTTACGCTAAAACTGTCAGAGGAATTTAAGAGCTGGGATGTAGGGTGATTTGGGGTTTTTTTTTTCCCTTTTAAAGAAACACCAAGAATTCATTCATCCCATTATTCACCAGGGTGAAGCTTTGTCCATAGGCACAGCCTGAAAACAAACAGCCTCCGGAGACACTTGCTCAGCCCTGCCCTTTCCTTTGGCTTTCTTGGGATGGAGCGGGGAGGCTGGATCTGGCCCCTCCACCCCTCCCGGACACAGGGCTGGGAAGTGTGAGGTTTTTCACCAATTTTCTCATCGTTTCATCGTTCTGGGAGGACAGGGAGGGAGGGCCGCCTTCGCTTGTCATGATTTCCCCCAAGAATAATTAACTGCTGGTGCTTTTTTCTGTGTCCAAGTTGTTGCATTCTGGTGTATCTTAAATGAAGTGGTGGGTGTTTGCTGATTTCTCTGGGTTTTTTTTTTAACTCGTGCTGTTTTCTCATGTATACTTTTTTTTTTTTCACAAGCCAGTAGGATGATTTGAACATATTTACCCTAAAAGCACTTCTTCCCCCCTCCCCTACACTTCGCCTCCAGAAACCCTGGTACAGGAGAGAAGGAGTTTTTAGCTTTACTCTTCCCAAGTTTCTGGCTGTCCGTGTATTTTTTAACGGCTCACTTTGGGTTCTCAGTGGACAGTCAGAGGAACCTAAATGTCATTTCCAGGATAAACAGGAACATTAGGAATACACATTCTTTTTAAGAGATTTTGATCTGAACTAAGAGCTTTCCCGAAGTGTCCCAGGCTTGGATCCAAACTTCCTGCTGGAAGCTGTGGGCTGAGCTCTGGCTTAGGATGCACCCAAGCTGGCAGAAAGAAAGTCCCCGCTGCTCTCCTTTGCTCAGCAACTTCTGTCATTTCTCCCTCTAAGACTTTTGGCGAATGTAATTTCTCCTCAAAACCACAATTTCCTATTTTCTTCAACACGTTCTTAGTTTTTCAGGTCTCCTCCACAGCCAGTTCTAGGTACCCTCCATAGCTGGTGACCCTGGAGTCTCCCTCTGGAGTTATGGGGCAAACTCACCCTCAGTCTAGGCTTTCTGGGTTTTCCCTGTCTCTTGGTTTGCTGGGATTTCCACCTTACGTAGCACTCTCATCAACTATTTCCCTCCTCTTCCTCCCACCTGATCATGTCTCCTACCATATCTCTTCTACTAGGATGTCCCCGGCTGTATTTCCTCTAGTGCATCCTACTCAGATGGTCCCCAGAAGAAGGGTCATGTTTCCCACAAAGCCCAGACCTGATGAGTGTGACCAAGGTGGGCAGGAGACTTTATGCTGCCCAGCCTGTGAACCATCACTAAGGTGACAGGGAGAAGCAGCAGATTCCTCATTGCCATGGTAACAAGATGTTCCACACTGCACAATGGGGCAGGATGTTCTCCAGGTGTCTGGTCAGCCCTTGGGTGTTGGGGACTGTGAGGATCCTGATTTTGGTGCTTTGTAACTGCTCAGGTAAAAGATCAATGTGGAGGTGGACTGCTCTGACTCCTTGGAGGGCCAACGGGAGCCTTGGAGAGGAGACCAGAGTGAGGTGAGTACCTTCCATGCTGAGCCTGAGCGCTGACCCTCTGCTTTACTCCTAGGACAGACTGACCCTCTGCTTTACTCCTAGGACAGACGGTGTCCGTGCCTTGGGATCTGCCAGCCATCTCCAGCCAGCAACACCAAGAAGGTGAGATCTGCAAAGCTCTCCTGCTGGACCTCCCTGACCCATGTGCTCCTCTTCCCTGGGTGAAATAGTCTCCCCATCCAGCTTGTGTCCAGATGGTGGTGAGAGAATCGTCTCCTCGTTGCCCACTGTGCCAAAGACCTGGGCAGAGGATGTGGCTGCCGACATGAGCAGAGATGCCCCAGTCTGACTCTGTGGTGTCCACCAGCTCTGCTCACCACAGCCTCAATCCTTGCCACTTCTACAGCTCCTGGCATTTTCTCTCCTTTAAGCACACCAACTACCTCAGGTCTCCCTGTAGGATGGTCTCCAGTGGGGCTGGGTCCATCCACATGCCAGATAGGTTCCCAGCCTGTTTCAGTGACTTCCCAACCCTTCTCTCTCCTCAGCTCCAGACCTGTTTTTTTGCAAAGCCCTGAAATTCCTCTAATGTGTCCACAGCTTTTGTCTCTCTTCCTCTGCCCTAGGCCTCGTCTTCATCCACACTGAGAGCAGCCTGTATTCACTGCCCTGCAGCCCTGTTGAGATGGAGGTGGCTGATCCCACCTATCACTGGGTGCAGGACAGCACAGGTAAGGTCCTGGCTCCTCTCAGCTGCACAGTCAGAAGCAAGCAGCTGTGATGGGCTCTGCTACCACAAGGCAAGAGAGGGGTAGGAGAGGAAAAAGGCACCCAAGGAAGGAGCAGGTCTGTGGAGCAGGAGAGGGGCACATGAAAACTGGGATGTCATGAGGTTGCATGTGTTGGGGGGTGCTGAACTGCAAAAAGGACAAGAGATTATGGGGTAATACTGTATGGGGCAATATTTGCCCCTTTTTCTGTCTTAAGAAGGTCTGAGAGGTTTTGTTAAGAAGGTTTTCAGGCATTTGGATGGTTCTTTTGCAGACAGTGGCATTTCTGGCAGAGAGGGCAGAGGAGGGTGTCTTAATTTCTTCTTCCCTCAATGACTTGTCAGAGAGGGAGGGGACAAGCAGCTTTGGGAGTTCTTGTAGAGTCTCAGCAGTCATTTAAGGAGACCAAATCTGGGGTAGTCCAGGAGAGCATAACACAGACACTCAGGAACTAGGCCAGCTCAGCACAGGACAGCCAGCTCCTGGTGATCACCAGCAACCCTTCTGTCTCTTGCTCTAGCCCCCAGGTTGCTATCAGTCACCAAAGAGGGACGCCTCCTCTTCCGACACTTCCAAGCAGGTGACAGTGGGAATTACTCCTGCACCATTTCCTACATGAGGCACGGGATCCTTGTGTCCCAAACATTTCACTACAGCATCTTTGGTGAGTCCGGTGCTGTGCTACCAAGTAAGGGGGGAAACCCAATAAGGGCAGGAAGGGTGGAGAGGCCATGAGGTGAGAGGAGGAGTGGGACCATACTCCGCTCTCTAGATGAGGGAGCTTTCCCTTGGCAAGGAAGAAGAACCAGGAACCTTTCAGGGTTTTTTCCCACAGGCTACCACGTGCCCGAAGGGCTGGACACTGTGCTGCTCTTCCACAGCAAGCTCTGTAAGGATGAGTGGACCAAAAGTTTCCTGTTGGGTCTGCAGAAGAAGCTGAAGCAGCTGGAGATCCAGCATCACTGCAAACTCCAGCTCACTGACACCTTCTGCTTCCCTTCACTCAGCAACCGTTCAAATGAGTTTGTTGTCCAAGTACAGCTAGAAGGTAAAAGCTCCAGGCAGAAGCACCACAGCAGAGGCCCTAGGGGACAATGGAGGCAGTGGGGTGGAGTGAGAGGAGTTCAGGCGTTGAAGTTAGCGCTTGCAGGGGTAAGAGGGAGGCAGCACAGGCTGAAGGGTCTGTAGTGAAATTAGGGTTCCTGGACGACAGTGGTGTCTAATGGATAGATTTGTTCAGGGCTTTGCCCATCTCCTGCTGGAGCTGGGGCTGCCTGAGCTGGACCGGTGACTTTCCATACTCTAGTGTCCCCATTTGGGCCCCTCTGGGATGAACACTGCAACCCTCAGGACACAGAGATGGTCACAGACTGCTACCACAAAACAGCCCAGCACAACCTCAGGCAGGTAAGCCCTGGGGCCAGCATACTGGCACAGGGTGGGGTGGAACCAGGACACTCTCCCCAGGTCCAGGTATCTTCAACAGCGCTGGAATGAAGAGGAGCTCTGCCAGAGCTCCTGGTCCAACTAGTGTGCAGTGCCTGTCCCCCTTGGCTCACAAGCCACAGCTCCCGCACTACGGCACTGGGAGGACATTTTCTGCACAAGAAGGTTGCAGCTTTCCTCTTGGACCCCAACATTGCCTTGCTGAGCTCTGCCAACTCCGCTCTCCCTAGGTCCAGCTCACCCTTACCAGGTTCTTCAAGGAGCACAAGTCCTTCCACATCACTGGGGCTGATAACCCCGGCACCAACTTCACCAATGAGTTTGTCAGCATCTTACAGACCAAGCAGTGCAGCGGGGGCTACGGGCAAACCAAGCAGCTGCAAAGATGTCTCAACTGTTGCAGTGAGCCAAGAGTCCACAGCCCTTTGGTCCCCTCTCTTCTTTCACCCTCTGCTTGTCTCTTCCCCTCCCCATGCACAGCTCCATGTTTCCAGGTCCTTGCTGCTCTCCCCATGCACACCCAGCCCAGGGAATGTAGAGCACGGGGTCATTCTGAGCCCTTAAGCATCAGGGCTCAGTTTTCTTGACTCATCATTAATACAACCTTATCAAGCAGCCAGTGCTGTTGCTTACAAAGGCCTTTCTACATGTCCTCTCCTCAGTTGTATGCCCACCAGGGATGTTCAGCTCTCCTAAGAACAACCAGTGCTCCCTATGCCCTGTTGGGACCTACAGCCTTGTCTATGGGGTGGGATTTTGCACTCCCTGCAAGGACGGCATGATCACCAGGGTGCCAGGCGCCAGCTCCATGATGGACTGTGTCAACAATGAAAGGACCAAGCAGGGTACACAGATCTTCTGCTACTGAAGCAGGACAGGGAGGGAACTAGGGACTATGACTTGAGGATGAGCACTCCAGTGGGACCCAGAGCAGCTGCCCCAAATATGTTTGCCATAGCAACTTTTAGAGCCCTTGGGGATCCCTTTGGAGACAGACAGCTCTGGTCTCTTCCATCACCATCCCAGGAGAGATCACAGCTCTCTCATTGCTCCTCACACCGGGCCAATGCTGAACAATCTGATTTCTCTCCCTCCACCTTAGTGTCCCCAGCTTGCTCTGACAACCTCACTGTTAAGAGTAACGTAGGTCACAACATCCCTGCCTGTCTCTGGGGCTGGGGAGAATTAGCATCAGGATTATCTCTGGGGCCTTTAGCAGTGGGACTTCTCCCTTTGAGTCAGTGCCATGCATTTCTCTCTCCTCAGTTGTCTTGATCATGCACAAGATCCCAGAGCTGATTCTTATCATCTCGCCAGTTTTAATAGCCGTGAACTTTCTCCTCATCCTGTAAGTCTGAGATCCTTCTTCCAACACGGGACATTTTGGGGGGGCAGTTTATCGGTGTTGAGTTCCCCAGGCCTACATTCTTCCTTGGAATAGGAGATAGAGGAAAACCTGAGCCCATCACTGTGACACCAGCAGGAGCTAGCATGCCAGAATAAGGGTGCAGGACACCAAAATCTGAGATAATCCTCGACAATAGCTGATACGGCCATATAAGGAGTGGCTGGGCATGGCTCTGGGGAATCCTGGTTCTGAGGGCTGGTGCTGGGTGGCTGCAAGGCTCTGCTGCTGGTTCCTGACACTAAGTTCCCATTTTTCACTATGGGTTTCTGTCTCTCTGTAGTTGCTCCTGTTACTGGTTCTGTCGAGAGTACCAGATGTCATCTCCAGGGGCTTCCAAGATGACAGGAATCACCACGAGGACAGAGAGAGTGACTAGTATCTTCAAGATCTTCAAGCAGAGCTCCCAGGCTAGCCCTGATGCTGGACCTGCTGGTGACACCAGTCATGTGGACACCACCACATCTCAGGGGGGTGATGAGGAGCACACACGTGGAGCACAAAACCTTGCTCCTGTGACCGATGAGACAACTCCTGTGCTGACACTGGAGGACAGAAAGGACACTTACTGAGATTCCATCCAGGTGCACAACAACATTGAGGGACAGCACCCTGCCAGCCACCCCTGTCCATTTTGTTTGTGTCCCCAACTACACCACGCTGGCTGAGATACCCAGGAATAGATAAGAGGGACACCCATCTCCTCTCTGAGTCTTTCTTCTCAAATAGCCCTGACTACAACCACCCCTTTTCCTAACAAAGATTGGCTTCTGTTTGCATCTATCTTCAACACAGTGCTCCAGACACAGCAGGACTTGGGGGTTACAAGGAGGGCACCTAAGCTGAACCAAGTGTTTGTCTTTAGTTGTGGAAGGCATCATTCCTGGTCAGTCTGGAACTATGGAGTGACTCAGTTTCCTTCCTACACTTTTTTATACAGCCCTGAAAAAGCAGCCCCTGGGAAGAGCTTAAACCAGAGCCTTTGCTGGGGTCTTTGCTGAGAACAGGGCAGGAGAAAGCTCAGCCTCAAACCTCTTCCTTTTCAGAGCCAGGCCTCGCCAAGCGAGGGACACAGGGCTTCGGGAAGGATTCCCACCTTCGTGGCCTCAAAGAAGAGATTATTCCTGAGCCCCGCAGCTGCTGGAGAGCCCAGGAGAGGGCAGCAGTGCAGTGCGAGAGGCCCCGCTCCAGCACCGAACTGCCCGTTTTCAGCAGAAAGAGGCTCCGGATCCCAAACGCAAGCAAGAGAAGGGGCTTGCTCTGCTTCTTGGTGAAGAAGAAGCACACTCAGAGCAGGGGCATTGGTCCGGTTGCAGGACTTGTGTTCAGTTTGGTAGTTTCAGAGGCACTAAGCTGTTCCGAGGAAGTTAGCAAGAGAGTGTGGGCTGGCAAGGGTTTGCTGAGGGCCAGTGAAGGACAAAATGGTGAGATTCACCCGTTGCCTGCAGATCAGTCAACCCAACAAAGGCCAGTCCCCGGGCAGGAAGGCTAGCAACTGCCTTGGAGATGAGAGGAGGAAGAAGAGCGAAGTGGAGAAGAGGCAGAGTAGGGCCAGGTGTATGTGATGTCCGAGGGGAGGGGCTGTGAGTCTTCAGGTGGGAGGTGCAGGCAGGAGATATCAGTAGGGCCACTGGTCAGCTATAAAGCTCTGTGGTTCTGCTGCTCTTCATTGCTCTTCTCCAGCTTATGAGGCTCTTCTGTGAGACTGCTGCAGGTGTTTAAATACAGCTTTGGCATTGGCAAGATGAAGGTAGGGAAAAAGCTAGTGATGGGAGTGCTGGCCTCCAGGGAGAGTGGAGACCAGGAGTAAAGCCAGAGGAAAGGAGATGGTGGGAACAGGCAGGTCAGTTCTGGGTACCTCACCTTAAAGTTGCTCTGCCAGGCTGGAGCTGAAGTCCAGGGGGAAGACTGTGCATAGCTTCATGGGACACAAGGACTGAGTATGGGGGCTGAGGAGAACTGAGGCTCTTCTGCTCTGCTCTGAATGTGCTCAATCTCCTCAGCAACTCTCAGCTTCTCCCCTCTGCAAAATCCTAAAAGGAGCTGCAAGCCCCTTTTTGAATGAATTTGCATGTCAATAGGGGTGGAGCCCAAACCACAGTCATGCTAAGGGAGCAAAGCTAATGCCCACCCATGGCCTTGAGGAGGTTGTGGACGAGCCAGAGGAACCCAGCAGCACTTAAGGAGGCTGCTTGCTTGGCACAGGCTGCGGTGAGGAGGCAGCAGCAGCTGCTGTCCAACTCAGCTCCTCAGCCCAGCTTGGAGGGAACAGATTCCCTCTGACTAATCTTGAGACACGTGCAATTAGCAGGTGTATGGTGGGGGCTGTGGGTGGGAGTCATGGTTGTCCCCTGTCCCTGGCTGCGTGGGCTGTACTGTGAGTTGGTGGGGAAGGGATGGGGGAAGCTGGGCCTCAGCAGAGGCTGTTTTGCCCCTGCAATCAAGGGCAGAGCAAAAAGCCTGGCGGTGAAATTCCCTATACCCAAGTCAGCCTCCTCCAGGAGGGTTCAAAGAACTGGGCCATGGAAGGAGCTTGGGCACAGTAGGGCTGGTAGGCTGGAGGTAGGCAGATGACGTCCCGCTGATGGCATGGCTGCAAGCATGGGTCTAGCATGCACATCTCTCTGAACACTCTGTCACAGGGTTGCTCAAAAGTGTCTTTCAGTTCATTATGTTTTGTGGGTTCCTGGTCCTTCCAGGAGTATCAGAGTTTAATGTCCTACTGCCTTCCTGCTGCTGCTGTTCCATGTGAACATAAAAAAAAGCCTGCTCCTGTTCTGGGTTTAATGCAAAGGCTTTTAAGCACCCACGTTATTTTCAGCATCTGGGGATGTTTGTGGAAGCACATCTAAAGATGCTTCCTTGGACTGGGATCTAGGAGAAAGACCAAGGTCATGTGGTTCTGAAAAACCAAAGGGATTCTTGGCGCGGGGTGATAAGGCTGTAAGTGGCAGCGATGCAATCATTTGTAATCATCTGCCCACACTGAGACTTAACCAGACTGAGATAACTAATTGATGCTTGTGTTTGCAAGCAATCCTCTCCAAAATATTCTTTTGTGTGTGTGTGTGTCAGATTTCAGTCTCACTGGATCCAAAAAGGTCTTCTGTTAAATTAGGGCAATTCTGTGCATGGGTGTGCATGTAATAGAAGCTTTTCAGAAGGAACTCACAAATCAGTTTCATCTTCCCAAGGACCCTCAGTAACTGTCATTTAAAAAAAAAAACCATATTCTGGTCCAGCCAGCTAGAACACTGTGATCAGCTCCATAGGGAAAAAAAAGATGGGAAATTTTGGATTGGACAGAATGAAAAACAAACAAAAAAAAAGAATTGGATAAATAGGAGCACTAATTTCAAATGGGAAATCCAAAACACTTGAGCATGACAGAGTCTGACCTCTCAGTTTTACATTTGGGGAGGAGTTTTCTTCTGAAAATGAAAACATGGTGAAATTTGCTTATATTTGTGAAATGCCTGGAGGCCAACAAGTCAGTCCCACGCAGCCCAGAGGGGAAATGCTGAGTAAAGCTGCTGCCCAGTTCTCTGTGGGGGCTTGAATCCAGCCCAGAGAAGGTTTAATCCTCCCCAGTAAATCCAGGACTAGGGGCATCTTCCCAGGCTGCCTAGCACCTTCCCTTGCATGTACCTCTTCACTCATCTTCCTTTCCACCATCAGTGACTGGGGAGCCCAAGGCACCTGCCGGCTTTGTGCATTTTGGAATATCTGTGCTGGTTTGGGAGGCTGGGGCTCTGCACTCAAACCATTGTCCCAGCTTTGCCCTCATGCAGACCTGTTTAAATCCAGATGGATCCCAGTGAAATGGGAGGTACAGCTGGATGAGCTGGGAACCAAAGCCATATCCATAGCAGGTTTTATTTTTTCAGTTGTCATTACCTACTTGATATGAAATGGGGCCTCCACAGACCCCGCGACAGGGCAAGGGAGGAGGAGAGGAGGGCAGAATTGGGCCCTCCATTGCATTTTGGTATCCATGACAACGTCTCATGTCTAGGTGCTCACAGGAATTGCTGAAACTCTCCTCCTGCACCAGAGCACCCTGTGCTGGGGGGCTGAGGAGCTGAAGGTCTGTGGGGTGTCTTCATGAATACATGTGTGATGAGTGGGAGATGGCACAGAGGTGTGATGCTCACACAGACGAGAAACTCGCCCTGCAGTGCCAAGGTTGTGAGCATCACTACCCTCCACTCTGGCATCAGCAGTGATGGTCAGACCCTCCAGAGGGTGAAGCATTCCACCCCTGCGTCTGCTTTGGGCTCTGGAGGTCCCGCCGGTGTCCCTGACCCCCAACTGATAGACTGTACATGATCTTGCCCTCAGCAAGCAGCCATGTCCCCCATGCACTGCAAAATCATCAGCTTATAGCTGTCCCTGCAAGCACAGCATGGCTTGGAGCCACCCATGTCAAACAGCACCAATGCCCCCCTGTGAATCCATCTCAGGAGGGCCACCCTGTCCAGCAGCGCTAACACTGTGCTGTCTTCCGACACCACGTCTCTGCAGCCTCATAGGCCCACTGGTTTTAATGACATGGGGAAATTTCTTCCACACAAAGGAAGCCAGTGGGGTCCTTTGAAACCCAGCTCCCTTCCCCAGTCAACACCAGCAGGACCACTTGGCTCATGCGATGTCTCATTAGGTAGCTCCTCTGGGCACAGGATGTGTCCTGGGGAGGCTGCACGTCAGCTCCAGTAATGAGGCAAATTGCAGCCCAAACCCTTTTGAGGTGGCTCCTCAGGTCAGTAGGGCCAAGCCTGCTGAGAAACATTAAAGGCCCCGCCAGGCAGCCCTGCGATGGGGTGGGTTTGAAGGCAGAAAATGAAGATCTGGCTTCTGATTAGCATGTGGTGCTGCCTGGAGAAGACAAGGCCCGTGGTGGGTGGGTGTAGGAGCAAAGGGCAGTGTGTTTGGTGTGTCTGTAGCTGTTGGTGGCAAGCTCACTGTTCCCTACTTGCAAAGAGGACCCTGGGAGAGGAAAGGAATTTTGTACAATTGCAAACGGAGCTTTTCTTGGCCTTTCTTGCAGTCTGCCAGACTTAGGTGAGAGGTCGTCATATCACAGTAGAACCAGGCCAGGGAAGGATCTGGAGCCAGTGTGGGCTTCTCAGCACCACAAGGAACACCAAATTCTGCCATCCTATGAAGGATGACTGTGGCCAGATACCTGTTATCTTCAATGTGAGGAGTTTGCTGTTCTTGCTGCTGGGAGTGGAGGGGTTGCTGGGGTTGCTGTTCTCAGCCCCTTACCACCCACTAGTGCTTCTGGTGGGACTATCCTGAGCCTGGCATAGGCAGGGCAAGGGGCACCAACATTTCTGAATGGGTGACCTCCATCTGGACATCCTTCTCCTGCCCTCCTTGTTCTCCCTATGCTGGAGGATGGCCTCCTGCACCAGTTCAGGAGACCAGTCTCCAAGTTTGCCCTTACTGAGGCCATCTGCATCTCAGCAAGCCCGCAGGTCTCCAGCGGGTTGCAATTCACCTGTCCTCCAAACACCTCCAGGGATCCTCTCCAAGCTCCTGGGGCGGAAAGCTTGTGCCATGAGGCTGTCCTCTCCTTCCTACTGTGCTGCAGGGGTCCATCTTCCTTTGCAAGCCAGGATGGATGTGGTGGAGCTGGAAGGAGGAGGGCAAAGTTCTTCTGCTAAGAAGAGCTCTGCCTCTTTACTGCTCGTTTGCTCTCCTCTTCTTCCTCAGGCTTTGCTCCCGTTTTGCTCCTGGTGCTCCCTGAAACCTGGGGCCCCCCAGCAGGAGGGTGAACCAGGTGAACATGGCCCTGCTGGTCTGACAGGTCCTGGAGGTGACAGACTGCACCTTCTCCCTGTGGAGTCCAGACTGCTGAATAAAACCACTTCTAAAACATATCAGATCACCAACTACTTAACACGCAATCGAAGCTTTTTAATGAAAAGCAAAACAACCCAGTAATTATGAGCAAACACTGAGTGCTGCTGTTTGTGACAGTTTATAATATACTTCCTATCTCAAGGTCACTGCGAGTTCAGTTTACAATTTGTAGTTCCAGTGCCTGCTTGTGTAACCTCAGCCTTAAGCAAGACCTGCTTTGAGTCTGAGTGTCTGCAACTGTTTCTTCCCTATTAAAACTGCCTAATCCGACAGAGATAGAAATGCCTTGGTGATGGCCTTGTATCAATTCACTGCAGCCCCAGGAGTATCTTGGATCTTGCTGCCAGCAGCACACTGCATGTGTGGCAAACAGCCTACAGCTGAGGAACCAGTGGAAAATCCAGGTTGTTTCTGCTGCTTACGTGATGTGAGATGGACTCCATCACAAGTCACCAAGGATCTAGGGAAGAGCATGTGCCCATGCCTCGCACAACACGTTCAATCCCAAACCATGAAAATGGTCTGCCCAGATGATTCATAGAAACACAGAACGGTTTGGGTTGGAAGGGACCTCAAAGATCATCTCGTTCCAACCCCCTGCCATGGACAGGGACACCTCCCACTAGACCAGGTTTATCAGGATGCCATCCAACCTGGCCTTGAACACATTCAGGGATGGAGCATCAACAGTGACCCTGAGCAACCTGTGCCAGTGTCTCACCACCCTCAGGGAACTTCCTTCTAATTTCCAATCTAAAGCTCCCCTCTTCCAGTTTGAAGCCATTACCCCTCATCCTATCTCTACAGGCCTTTGTGAAAAGTCCCTCCCCAGCTTTCTTGTAGCCCCCTTCAGATACTGGAAGGCCACAATAAGGTCTCCCCAGAGCCTTCTCTTCTCCAGGCTGAACAAGCCCAATTCTGAGATTGTGTCTCACCCAGCACCTTCAGGGAGATGCAGATTGGTTAGCGTAGGTGCAGAGGGAGAAGGTAGAAGTCCCCAAGGATCTGCATCAGGAGATGACTCAAGCTGTTGTCTCTGAGATCTCCAAAAGCAGCAATAGCTCCAGGCTCAATGCTGGCAGGCGGACACTGCTGTCATATCTGTGTTCAGCAGCCTGTTCTGTCTTGCTCGGTTTCCCTCACAATCCTTGGTCCAGCTGCAGCTGAGGACTCCTCCTGCTTGACCACAAATCAGTTGTGATTTCCAGGAAAAAGGACTGCCTAGTTGGCAATGCCATGGCTAAACTGTCGTGGTAGCAGCTGCTACCATGAGCAAGCTGGCTTTGAGCTGAAGGTCCTTGGTGACACAAGTAAAGAACAGGCTCCCTGTCACAGATGGCTCCTGCCAGAAGGTACCAAGAAGTGAGAAGCTCAGTCATGAGCCCTCCCCCAGAGGAGAACGTGCTTTGATCCCTGAGCTAGAGACTGCACTCTTTGAAGAACTGAGATGTAAAGATTTCTCTCTGCAGACAATAAATCATGGAAGTGATTCCCTTTGATCTTACCCAAAATATGAATAAATGCAGAGCTGCTCCACCATCTCCAGTGGAGGCGACAGTTCACTAATGGTTTGAATGCTGATGGCCAAAGGGCTGTCCTGCCAGCTGCTGTCAGTATGAAGCAATTAATTAAAGGTGTTCCTGTGTAATTTTGCTTATCCTTCAAGCCCCCAAAGACCACTATCAACTTGGTCTTCTCTTTCTCCTCCAAAGATACATCTTTACTATCACATGCAAGATGCAGGAGATAATTAGTGCACTTTGCTCACTGCTGACAAGTTTTCAGCTGGAGGCTGTCCACTTTTGAGCATCACGCCTTAAAAGATGACAAATTAGAGTGGGCAGATGATATCTGGAAATCCTGGACCACTCCCTCTACAGAACTGAGAGGTCAAGTGTATTCAGTTCAGGTCAGAGAAGGCAGAGGGGCAGAAAGCAGTCCCTGAAATGATGCTGGGAAATGACTGTCCATGTCCACAGAAAGGCAAGCAAGGAAATCAGCACAATTCACAGCCCAGAGGCTTCAGGCTGGATATTAGACTATCAAGCAACAAGAATTAAGTTATTCAGAGAGGGACAGTTGCCTTCACTAGGAGCCAAACTGCTCTATACTATCCCAGGCCCTCTTTCATTGCATCATCAGGGGGAGAAGGGATCCAGGGGAGCACCCAGGCTGGATCCCAGCCCGGCTGAGCCCAGCGCTGGGGAAGAGCCCTGGTACAGCAATGATGTCCTCCAGCCACTGCTCTGAGTCACAGAGGGGCTGTGGACCCTACTCAAGGCCATGATGCTCATCCCCAGAGCCTGGTGGCCACTTGTGCATCCTGCAGACCCCAACTCACCCACTTGGAGCTGCAGAAGCCTATTCTGCAGAAGACACTTCACCTCCTGAGTGCCTCAGGCACCCACTCTCCCCCTCAAAAGTCCTGTTCAAGCGTTTTCACCCTCATCCTGGTATTCCCAACTTTCCCTGAGTACCTCCACCCCCCTTCAGGGAAACCATGTCCCTCATATCATGCTCTCCCAGAGCCTGCAAGAAGCAACTGGCACTCTGGGGAGCTGAGGCTGTGGCTGTGCACTGACCAATCCAGAGCCACTGCTGGGGTTCTCAGCCAATCCCCTTTGGCCACACTTCACTGAGGGTACAAGTCTCCCTCCGTTGCCATTGGTTTCTCTGAGGGCTTGCTGCAGAGTTAAGTTCTCTCAGAACCACAGTGGATTGAGCATTAACAAAGCTGGGGAAGGGTCTAGAGCAGGAGTGTGGTGAGGAGCGGCTGAGGGACCTGGGGGTGTTGAGCCTGGAGAAAAGGAGGCTCAGGGGAGACCTTCTGGCTCTCGACAACTCCCTGAAAGGAGGTTGGAGCCAGGTGGGGGTTGGTCTCTTCTCCCAAGGAAGAAGTGACAGGACAAGAGGAAACAGCCTCAAGTTGTGCCACAGGAGGTTGAGGTTGGACACAAGGAACAATTTCTTCCTGGCAAGGGCTGTGAAGGGCTGTGCCAGGCTGGGCAGGGCAGTGGTGGAGTCCCCATCCCTGGAGGGGTTTCCAAGCCGTGGAGATGTGGTGCTGAGGGCCATGGTTTAGTGGTGCCCTGGCAGTGCTGGGTTAGAGGTTGGACTTGATCATCTTAAAGGTTTCTTCCAACCAAAATGATTCAATGATTTTAAGGGAAACCACCTGGAGCAAAAGTTGCAGACGCCACCAAGTGCCAAAGTGTGTCTGGTTGGGAACATGTTCTGAGGCAGCTATAGTCGTTCTAGGCAGGAAGGTGCTTGTTTCTTTGCACGGCCACTTAGAGGCTATAATTATTTCAGGACTGCGTGGTTTGTTTTGCTTTGCCCAAAGCTTCAGGGTGGGTCAACCAGAAAGTGGGTCTGACAGGGCATGTGAGCTGGCTGGAAGAAGGAAAGGCCAAAGTCATCAACAGCCTTCCTGCTCCACTGTTCTTTTGTGATCTCTCCCATTAGTGCTGAGCAGGAAAAGCAGTCACAATTAAAATAATACCTATTGAGGTGAAATGGAATTATAATTACCGTGGATTGTTTATGCAAATTTGGCAAAGCACACAGGAGCTGAACCGCAGCCCCGAATCTCCTGGTCTAACGGCTGTTCTCAACTAGCGTTGTGGCTTGACGCAATACAATTTTCACCTTTCTGATTTTCTTCTTTTTCATTTATTGCCTCTTTTCTGCATTTTCTTGGAAGACTTGTATCCTGCTAAGCATGCTGTGAACTCTCTTACGGTGATTGCTCAGTAGGCGTTGAGAAAAACGCTTCCAACCAGTTGAGAGTGGCAGAGGGCACATAGCTGGACCTCCCTTGGCTTTAGTTGCCAGGCTATGCTGCTTTTCATGATGCTCAGCTGGAAGGACACAGACTCACATGGAAGGCGGTGCCAGCATCAGGCACTTTCTGAAGCCCTCTTCAACCAGCTTTTGAGTTTCCTCTGGCACATTTGAGCCATTAGATCTGATTCTCCTGGAAAAAATCCTCACAAAGCAACATCTTCCTTAACACAGTGGAGGGAAATGGATGCTACTGTGTCAGGAACTGGCAAGCTATGATCATAGATTCCTCAAGCCTTTCCCCATGCTACTGTCTACCCCAGGGTTTGGTTTTTTCCCATGCTCTTGCCCTGAGTAAGTTGATGGCTTGATCGCTGTACTTTATTTTGCATTTGAAGCAGATGTCAGAGGTGGCAAAGGGGGTAGTATGTAGCAGTCCTCCTAGCTGGAGGATATTGCTACAAGACAGAAAGTGTCATCAGATCTGTTTCTCATTCGCTTCTTCTCACTTGACCTGACCGCTTGCTTAGCAACTGCATAGCAACGCCTTCCCCATGGAGAGGAGTGTGCAGGTCCCCCAGGCTTGGTGGTCATGGTTGTGTGATTGAGAGACTTGATTTGCTTCAGCAGAAGGGCAGCAGAGCTTTTCCAGCCTGTGAGAAATGGGGAGCTCAACTGATGGGACGGAGTCAGCCTGGCCCCTTGCTCTGCAGCTCAGGTGGAAGCAGGGTGGAGCATAGGATCATAGACTGGTTTGGGTTGGAAGGGACCTTTAAAGCTCATCTAGTCCAACACCCCTGCAGTGAACAGGGACAACTTCAACTAGAGCAGGTTGCTCTGAGCCCTGGCCAACCTCACCAGCAATGGTTCCAGGGATGGGGCATCAACCACCTCTCTGGGCAAGTGGGAGAGGCTGTGGTGAAGGCTACTCTTTGCTTTGAACTCTGAGGCATCCACAACTAGACAGGGCTGTGTGTCCTCCCTGCCCCTTCCATCTGCGCTGAGAGATTCAGAGCTGACGAGGAGGCAGGCGAGGAGATGTTTACATTGAGAAAGCTGAGGGCCAGTTTGACATCTATTGCAAGGAAGCTGTGGCTTCCATCTGGTGAGTGGAAATGTTCGTTCTGTAGGGTAAGAAAGTGCAGATATGGGTTCTCCAGCGGAAGGTGCAGTTCCAGTCCCGTGGGAGAAGTCAGGGCAGTAGGGAATGTCTCATCCTGGCTGATGGAGTCATAAGCTCAGTTCTAGCGGAGGCTCCCAAAGTATTCAGTCGGGAACTACTTTTTGTCTGTTAGGGTGGTTTGGCCCCCCTGGGAAGCGTCAAGCTGAAATGCAGCGCTATAATTAACAACCGACAGCTTAAATAATGTGAGGGAGCTGGGAGGCTGGGAACGCGTCCTCTCTCCCAGCGGAGGCTGCGGGGGTGGGCGGGCAAGGCAGACAGTGCCAGAAGGAATTAGTCCCTCAGATGGGGCATGTCAAATAGCTTTCGGCGTGGGTTCAGATCTGCAGCAGACGACTGTAGGAACACCATCAGTTTGGCACAGGGGTCTCGTTACTTATATTTTCCTATGCCATGGAACAGTGTGTCCTGGGATGAGGTGATGATGAAGGTAGAAAGGTCTCTTAACGGATGTAGCAGAGGTGTGATGAGTTTCCTGTTCACTGACCAGTAACATAACGTTTGACTTGACTTCCCCAGTGACAGGAAACCAGCCAGCTGGGGTTGAGCTGCAGCTGGCCCACAGCAGTTCCACCAGGAGCAAATGAGGTTTGTGTTGGCCAGAGTCCTCTTGAGCTTGTCTTCCCCTTCACGCCTGGGAGATAATGGGTAGTGGGGCAGGCCAGCTATCCTGGCCAGGGACTTGGACAACAAGGAAGAACTGTTTGAACCCTGCAGGTGTTGTCATCACAGTTCATAGGCTTTTCCATGTGTGTCATGGCCAGGTTCATGTCCACAGCAATGTCTTCCATTCCTCCTCCTTTCCTTCACCACTTCCATGACCACCAGCAGATGCGACTCTGTTTCCTTCAACTGATCCCATGAGGAAGGAGAGAAAGATGTGGCTGAGCCAAACGGTTGCATTTCACTTGGAAATAAGCAGATGGAACAGACAGATGGGAGAAGAAAGCTATATATATATATTTATTGCACAGATATCTAATAACCAATAAAATGGGTCTGGGACCACAAAAATCTCTGGTATAGTTGCCATGGCAATATGCACAGAATTCCAGTGAGGTGCAGGAGGGAAATCTTTTGTGTTGTTAGGGAGCTTTCTAAAATAAAAATAAATGAGATTTAAATGAGTAATTACGGCTGCCTCAAGGAGCACCTGCCAAAAACTCTGGGCCAGACCATCTACCAGAGTATGGTGTGTTTGGGTTTTTTTTTCAGTTTCAGCAGTGGCAGAGTTTCCTCTGGAGCCAAAGCTGAGGGGTGACAGGAGGACTCACATTTTGGGAGATTTTATGCATGAGAAGAGTTGGCCTGTGGAAGTATTTGTCTTGTTAGAGTGGTAGAAGTTTATATCATAGAATAGTTTGGGTTGGAAGGGATCTTAAAGATCATCTAGTTCCCAACCCCCTGCCATGGCAGGGACATCTCCCACTAGACCAGGTTGCTCAAAGCCCCATCCAACCTGGCCTTGAACACATCCAGTATTGGGGCAGTAGTGTCAAAAAGAAACTAGACAAATTCATGGAAGGAAAATCCATAGAGTATTACTCAGTGAAGACACAGACAGGTCCGGAAGTCTGAAAATAATTGAGAGAGGAGGAAAGTGTCGTTTCTGGTTATGCAAGTATCTGCCTGTGGCCACTGTGAACGACAATACTCAGGCCAGAGAAGGTTGAAGTGGCAAGGATTAAATGTCATAAAAATAATAGTTCTATAGGGATCCAAGCCATTGTGTGCCCTGCTGTCAGTCTGACATCGAGCTGATTGCTACAGGCGGGGAAATGCTGAATTTGGTTCTCTATGAATTTTTCATAAATGAAGACCTGGGAGGAGGCAGCGTGTCACTTGTTTCCATTTGTGAGGCTTGGATGTGGAGCTCCTTGGAGTTTCCATGTACCACCAACCACTCCTGCAAGGGATTGAACTGGGGTAGAAGTATTCACAATCTCACCATCAAAGTGGTGGCCATATCAGAGCCTGTCACCTTCTGTGTCTGGGCTTGCTGGGCTGTCCAAGTAAGCATCCTTCCCCAAGGGGCCAGTTCTCTCCTTTTCTCTAGATTTTCACATCTCGTATTACTAGTCCCCACCGAAGCAGTCCTTCATCTACTTCCTGAAAAACTTGTTCTACATATTGCACAGTCAAAATAACAAGTTACCAAGTCTTTGCTTACTTTGCTCACTCAGATGTGTCCTTTCAGAGTAGGATGGCGTTCTGTGTTCTGGATCAGCATGTTTCTTTTGTTAATTAGCACTGGTCTGAGTCCTGCAAGCAAGTGAGATTCTGAACCTGCTCTTAGCCTGTGGCTGTGGTGGCCTCAGGAGAGCGGTGCTTCACTGAGTCTCTTGCCCTTGAGCTGTGTTGTGCTGCTGACCGGGAGCTTTCAGGAAAATCAGTTTGTTCTACTGTAGGGAGGACCTGGGTCAAAATCCACAGCAAAAAAGAGTGTTTGGGCACTGCCAGCTCTCTTTGCATCAGGGAGCCAGAGAAGAGACTCTTCTCCAGGGAGCCACAAACCTTCTGCTGTCTTCAAAACGGGCATTTGCCCTTGGTCTAACACCAGAGTGATTCCTTGAGGTGGGTTGGGATCTGCGTGGGACCAGATTACCAGGTTGGTCCTGAGCACTGAACCTTTTGGTGTTACCACTTGGGAGCATCTACCTATGCTTGCCTTGGCTGGAAACAGAAACCAGAGGCCCTGGTGTAGCTTTTAGCCCTACCCCTTCCTCCTGCTCTTATGAGAAGCAAGACACAGCTTCCCAAGATGTGTGTGGTGTGGATTAGGATGGCAACATCATCCCTGGGATGTGGGGGGAGGCAGGCACCCCCGGCTGCTGTTGGGGCAGGACCCACCTGCAGAGGCAGGCAGGGGAGCAGCGTTGATTCAGTGCAAGGAAGTGAGCTGCTGGGTGAGCTCTGCGTGGGAAGGGAGCTGTAAAATGTGACATTTTGGGTGGATGAATTCTAGGCAGGCTTTCCTAGAATAGACCAGGTGGAGGTGAAGGGAAATTAATTCCGTGGACATTGAGCTGAGCTGCCAGGGGTTGGGGTGTGATACTCAAAAGTGCCTGGGTCTGGTCTCTTCCAGCAGGTCTCTTCTCTCACTTTCCTGCCTTGCTGGTGCCCTCTCCATCACTCCTGTTGTTCGCAGACACACGCGTTCACACACAAGCTACTACCAGTGCTTCAGTGAGTGGAGGTGTTGTCTGGGCTACGTTGGACCTGGCTGCTGTGAAGTTATGTGCTATGCTGATCTGCTCTGTGACTGCTTCCACGAGGAACAGGGGGAACTGTTTCCCTTTGTGAGCATGTGGGGATGAAGCTGGGTGAGAGCCCACCCTAATTCTTCAGTGAAAGCCACCCATTGAGCCAATCCTTTCACTTTCCAAGGCTGCAGAACACCTTCATCAGCAGAAGAAAAAGGGTTTGTGTCACTGCACCCAGGAGTCGTGTAGATTTTCAAGGAACAGGAAAAGAGAGAAATCTCCATGAGAAGAAACACCAGATCCTTTTTGCAAGGAATTTTCTGCCTGGGCACCCCAGCGCTCTGAGGGAAGTGCCAGGTATGGCTAGAGAAAGCAAGCACCTTTTTACCTTGGAAAGCGGGCTGGGAGCCTCCTAAAGCTGGCCAAAAATTGGTGAGTGGGAATCCTACAGCTTCACGCAGAGCTGTGGGTTCACACCATAGCTGTTCCCAGTCCTTAACCAGACTTCTTCCCTGCACTTTGAAAGGCATCAATACCAGTCCCTGCAGGACATCACCGGGTCTGGGGCTCACAGGCTATAGGGCTTTTTCACAAAATGCCATGTTACAGGCTCATTTAGGAAATTTGAAAAAAATTGTTTAAAATCCTTTAAAGGCTGACATGCCCAAACGCTCACTGGCCAGCAACAGTTTGAATCGTGGTGCTCCTTTGTTTCCCAGACTGCGTGGGCCAGTGTTTAAAGCACAATCTGGATTTATCGCTGCTTTATCTTAATGCAGGAAATCGTCCAAAAAAAAAAAAAAAAAAAGACAAGAGGGAGGAATTGAGGCGGGGAGGGCTCATGACTGTTGGCAGCAAATTTTAATTTGGGTTTGGCAGATGAGGGGAGTTATTCATGGAAATCTTGTCCTGAAATAACAGCGAGCCTGCCCTGCGTCAGCCAAGGCAGGCACGCGTGGAACTCATCTGCTCCTGCCAGGCGTGGGGCCGAGCAGCGCAGGGGTGAGGACAGGCGTGCTGGGGCACACCAAAGGGCACGTGGCTGGGCAGCTGCCTGCAGCCTCCATGGCTTCTCCAAGCGTGTGAGTAATAGAGCAGAGATCGACAGTCTGGCTCTGCTTGTCCGTGTTCCTTCACCAAGAGCAGATCAGGGAGCTACTGGAGAAAGTCCAACAGAGGCTATGAGGATGATTAAGGGACTGGAACATCTCTCTTAGGAGGAAAGGCTGAGAGCCCTGAGGCTGTTTGGCTGGAGAAGAGAAGGCTGAGAGGGGATCTGCTCAATGTGTATAAATATCTGGAGGGTGAGGGTCAAGAAGATGGAGCTATCGGTCTCTTTTCAGTGGTGCCTACTGATAGGACAAGGGGAAACAGGCATAAACTGGAGCACAAGAAATTCCATTTCAACGTGAGGAGAAACTTCTTTACTGTGAGGGTTACAGAGCACTGGAAAAGGCTGCCCAGGGAGGTTGTGGAGTCTTCTTCTCTGGAGACTTTCAAGACCCATCTGGATGTGTTCCTGTGTGAACTGCCCCAGATGAACCTGCTTTGGCAGGGGGGTTGGACGAGATGATCTCTAGAGGTCCCTTCTAACCCCCACCATGCTGGGACTCTGTGATTCTGTGATTCTGTGATTCTGTGATTGGTTTACGGCTTAAAGTCCTGGGGAGGAGATTTCAGTGAGTGCATCTCGCCCCATGCTGAGCCTGTCGGTTGGTGGCTTTGGCTTCCACAACCAGTCCTGCCATGTGCAAAAGTGCTGTCATTTATTTATTTTGCCCCTGCTGATTTTTCATTTCTTTTGAGTTCCGCCTTTCTAGCTCTTGAAGAGTGAGGAAGGAGCAGTATTTACTCCCTGCTCACTATCCGAAGATCTTACAAACCTGAACCATTTCTTTCCTGTCACTAAACTCTCCTTCCAGCTGAGGATTTCTAGGTTGGTCTGTCCCTGTAGTGGAGTGGTTCCACACTTCTCATCTTTGGTTCCTTTTAATTCTGTTTGAAGCTGCAACACAGACACCACATCCGTGCCCCATCCCTTCTTGCACTGCCATGGCAGTGAAGGCTGAAACCATAACCTTCCTCTGCCAGCAAAGCCAGAGCATCTCCTATGGACCGTGGGCCCAATCCATACAGGAAGGAAGAGGCAGCAGAAATCTTAAACAGGGATTACAACTGTGCTGCACAGAGACTTCTGGGGTGATTCATACACAGGAGAGTGGCTGCTTGTGCCTGATGAGACCTGTGATAGTCCTGTAGCACCAGATCTTCTGCGTGCACTGATCAGTATCCATCATATGCTCTTTTTTTCCTGTGGGAAGTCCCAGTGCCCTTCCTGCCTGCCCTGTGTTGCAAGGAGGCCTACATTGGTGGAGCTTCTGGCTGGGAGGTGGTGACTCACTCACAGTATCTTCATCCAAAACACAGTTTGCAGACCTGTGGTACAAGTCTAGCTTCTCAGGAGCCTTTCACAGGGAAACAGGTAGCCCCTTCTTTGCCATGGTAGAGGACAGTGAAGATTGCTGCCACCAAAGATCCTGGCTTTTTATTGCCTTGTCATAGTACAAGCTGGAAGGAAGTCTGATGAGGTCCAGAGACTGAGGAGGGGAATGGAGTGACAGCCAGGATCAGACCCAGGACTGATCAGACCCAGACTGCTGAGCATCACTGAGATGGGGAAACCAAGGCACGCTGCTTGGCTGAAACAACTTAGTTATCAAGCAGCCCAGAGCATGGTGGAAAAGATCCTGAGCTCTTTCCACCCTGGGCTGTCATATTGTTTCACCAGAACGGGGCTCCAGCTGCCCCAGGAATACATGAAAGGACCTTGCAATGAGAGACAACAACATTCCTTCAAAACATGGCTTCCTTTTTTACACAGCCTCTGCTCTTGTGTAACAAACTGGCTCTGTTTCGTCCAAAACTGGCTCCGTTTCATCCGAGGAGCTGCAGGATCAGGCCCTGGGTTGCTGACCTTGCCAAGTGACTGGCCGTTCCCTTCCTGCAGAGGTTTGTGCCCTTCATGTGGTCAGCTCTGCAGAGCGAGCTGTGCTGCAGCGTGGGAGCCGTGTAGGCGGCAGCTCTTTCAGAAGGGGCAGGGAGAGCTGGAAAATAGACCAAGTGCCTGACTTGAATGAGTGTGGGTACCACGCAGGAGGGAAGAGGAGGATGGAGCAGGTCTAGCTCTCCTAGAGAGCCAGGAGGCCACCCACTGGGAACCCTCAGTGCTGCTGAAGCCGGAGGCAGCCGTGTGAAAAATTGTTGCCCTGCTGTCCTCTGAGCCCAGACGTGCTCCATCTGGCCAGCCCCTCCACTTATCACGCTGAGAACACCCGCTGCCTGCCAGCCAGCCTCTGACCTCCGGCCATCTGGCCTGAGACAGCCCAATTAGAGAACAACCCACAGGTCTCCAGGCTGTGAGCTGGGCTAGTGCTGGTATGAGCCGTTTGGGTTGGTGTGAATGCTTAGAAGCAGGTAGGAAGGGCAGAAGAAGAGCCGGGAGATGGTAGGGCTGCACCATGTAGGAACCCAAATACCTGGCTGACAAACCTCTTACTTTCCAGGTCTGTAGCTTCACTGCTTCTATGGCTTTTTTCCAAAAGGAAGGCAATGCCAGCCTTCCTTCCATCTTTCTCCTGCCTTCATCCTCCAGCCCTGTTCCTAGTGGGAAAGAGCAGAAAGGATGGGACCTGGAGTAACTGGAGGAGCTTTCTGCATAACTGACTTTGCAGTTGCTTTTGCTGCCAGCCTCAGGCCCATCCCAGGGGACAGTTAACTCTTTCATCATCCAGCCTGCAGAGTGCCACATCAAAGACCTCTGCTGTGGACGTGCTACTCAGAGCAGACCTGATGAAGGCATAGAATGGGAACTATCAAGGACCTCTGCAGCTCAGAGCTCTGCAAGGTGGGCTTAATCCCACCATCCCACAGGCCACCAGAGTCTCAGGCCAGCCCTCGCAGACCTTCTTTGTCTTTACAGACCATTTTCCACTTCTGGGTCCTTGTTGTGTGGCAATGTGGATAGAGGTGTCGACCTGGGTGCTGTCCTGAACTCTGTGTCCTCACAGCACTGCTCTCAAAAGACCCATCATCTGCTCTCTGCCAAGCACTGGGGGCACATCCCTGACCTTGACATTGCTCCACACTCCGGGAAGTGTGGGCCCAGGGACCAACAAGAGGTGGGAGGTCTCCACAACCAGGAGCTGCTGCTCTACAGCTCAGAGGAATGGTGCAGGCTCCAGGCACAGCTCAGTCCAGGTCTTGCTCGCTGGCACCTGTCAGCAGATGCTGGCCCTGAGGAGCTGGACGGGTGCCTGGCTCCTACAACACCAAATAATTCCCCCGGGGCCCAGGCGGGTGCAGCCACAGCAGTGAGCAGCATGGGATCAAGTTTCTTTTCTGCTGCCAATGCTATGGGTAAATGAAGCTGGGTCATGGGCTGGCAGTGCTTTTAGGCACTCCCACGCGTGTCTCCCTGCACAGCAGAATAATGCTGCAGTATAATGACCAGGGACTTCTAGGGAGGTCTGAAGTACCTCCTGGTGTGTTCTGCTACTTGGAGGAAACCATGACCCTGCTCAGCCCCTGTGTCTCCCACCTTGCTTTGTTCCTGAGCCCCTGGATGCCTAAGGAGGGGCACAGGGAGGTGGTGAGGCCAGAATGTGTTTCATCACAAGTGTGCTCCTCTTCACCGTTTCAGGTTTTGTGCTGTCCAGAGAGGATGAGGGAGGATAAGGGAGCTCAGCCTGCTTCTCATGGCATCCTTAAGTCTCACAGCATCCCTGTTCCCAGTCTGGCTCCGTGGGGGGAGCAGGAAGGATGCTGGCACTGTAAATAGCAAGCCATTTCCATTTCAATGCTCCTGCTGCAGGGAAGGGCTGGGCCTGGGTGTGTGGGTGCACACCAGCTTCTGCTTCTCCCTACTCTGTGCTTCTACTCCATTCCTGTCATTATATCTCCCCTGTCCCCTTACCTTTGCATCTGCCCACCACTATCTTTCTTGCTTTATTCTCCTGAACTATCTTTAGATGGGGCTTGAGCTACCTCTCCCAGGACTTTGAGGTGGCACGGAGCTAGAGACCCCAGCACAACACTAGCCCAAAGCAAAGCTGCAGCCACCTACTCATCCTTTGCTTGTGGTCAACTGGTCCTCAGGGCTGCAAGGCTGGAAGCTGTTGTGCAGAGCCCTTTGAGGCACCCCAGGCCCATGAAGGCTCCCAGCTCATGATGGAAATTACTCCAGATCATAGCTCTGTCACCTACAGTGACACTGATTTTTCACCAGCCTCTGAAATCAGTTTCTCTATCTTGTTTTTTTTATACTGAGGGTGGTGAGAGCCTGGCCCAGGTTGCCCCGAGAGGTGGTCAATGCCCCATCCCTGGAACCGTTGCAGGTGAGGTTGGCCGGGGCTCTGAGCAACCTGCTCTGGTTGCAGATGTCCCTGCTCCCTGCAGGGGGGTTGCACTAGATGACTTTTAACAGCCCCTTCCTATCCAAACTACTCTGTGATCTTAGGAAAAGAGGCTCACTTAGGAAAAGATCCCCACTGTTCAATGGCAGATCCTTGAATTCAGGGATCCTTGAGTTCAGGGAGACTCTTCCTCCATCACAGGCAGGGAGAGACTGGAGAGCCATTGCTGAGCTGTCCATCCCTTGTCGTCTGTCTACCCGCTGGCAAGGCAGAGGAGTGTGAGATCTCCTAGTGGAAAAACAGAGGGAGAAGGGGTGAATTGCCAAGTGCAACAAGGCAGAAGCAGGAGGCAGATAGACGCCATGCCAAACAGAGATGTCAGTCACGCCTTCCACACCAGGCAGGCTGTGAAAGGAGCTGGTGTCCTGGCAGCCGAGCAGCTCAGCAGAAGCAGCTCTCTCCTGCCATGGAAACAGAGCCCGCAGCTTGGAGCAGCAGCCACCTGCACGGGCTGGTGTGGTTCATGCTTATGTCCCTGCACTGGGCCATTCCTGCTTCTTCCAAGGTATCACAGCATGGTTTGGGTTGGAAAAGACCTTCAAAGATCATATAATTCTAAACCTCTGCTGCTATGGGCAGGGACACATCCCACTAGACCAGGTCCTGTTACTACACGCTTTGGTAAAAAGCCTTTCTTCATCTTTCTTACAAGCCCTTTTTATATATTCAAAGGTCACAATACGGTCTCCCTGGTACCTTCTCTTCTGCAACCCCAGCTCTCTCAGTTGCTCTTCATAACCCAAGTGACAGCAGTTTATAGTCACCAGCTTCTCTGTGCTCCCCTTCACTTGCTGAATTGTGCATCTCTCTCTGCTGAACTTCTACTGTACGGCAGGGATTGAGGGCTCCGTCTGTCACTAGCCCAGCCCTCCTTGAATGCTGCCATGATGTTTGTGCCCCAGGAGAGGTCAGTGGTCCCTTGCCCAAAGATACTGAGTGACATGTGCAAAGACAGAGGAGAGGCAGCAGCACCTCAAGGAGTTTCAGAAACTGCCTTTTATCAAAGCTTTGGGTTGTCTGGGGTCATCTCTGTGCAGTTAGCCTTGTGTCTGTAAGAAGAAGAACCATTATTGGACACTAGCTGGCAGAAGGAGACTGTGGGCTAGTTTTTCTGGCTCTTCAGGGTAAAATCACAGAATCACAGAACCATTATGGCTGGAAAGGACCTCCAGGGTCATCAAGTCCAACCTTTCTCCTAGCATCTCTCTAACCACTACACCATATCCTCAAGCGCCGCATCTATTTGTTCTTTAAACACCTCCAGGGATGGTGACTCCACCACCTCCCTGGGCAGTCCATTCCAGTGCCTAACTACCCTCTCAGTGAAGAATTTCTTCCTAATATCTGACCTAAACCTCCCCTGACACAACTTGAGGCCATTTCCCCTTGTCCTATCATTACTAATTTGAGAGAAGAGACCAACACCACCCTCACTACAACCTCCTTTTAGGTAGTTGTAGAGGGCAATGAGGTCTCCTCTCAGTCTCCTCTTCTCTAGACTAAACAAACCCAGTTCCTTCAATCGCTCTTCATAGGGCATGCTCTCCAGCCCTTTCACCAGCTTCGTTGCCCTTCTCTGTACCCGCTCCAGCACCTCAATGTCCTTCTTGTACTGTGGTGACCAAAACCAGACACAGTGCTCAAAGTGCAGTCCCCTGAGTCCTGGGGCACAACCACCTCCCTACTCCTGCTGGTCACACTGTTTCTGATACAGGCCAGGATGCCGTTGGCCTTCTTGGCTACCTGGGCACACTGCTGGCTCATGTTCAGCCGGCTGTCGACCAACACCCCCAGGTCGTTTTCTGCCAGGCAGCTTTCCAGCCACTCCTTCCCAAACTGTCTGTTTCCAAAAGAAACAGGCTTGTCCAGTGGTCATTGCATGCAGGCTGGGTGGGGCTGTTCAGTGGCTCTGCAAAAGCAAACACTCCACCTCAAGCACCAGCCCACTTGCAAGCCCTATCTTTGGCACAAATTCCTGTAGAAGAAGGCCTTGATGTAGGTCACAAAGCATGGGAGAGCTGGGGGAGAAATGTGCGTGAGGTGGCCAGCACCTTGCTCTAACCTTCTGCTGTCTCCTGGGCTCTGGCACCAGCCGCATGCTGGCAGCACAGACCATCTCCAAATACCGCCTCCAGCGCAGGAGACAGCAGAGGAGGAAACATGGAGGTGACATAAAAAACAGCGTTTGCTTTCTTGGCCATCTGTCACAGCATCGCAGCCGCCTTCCCAAACACATCCCAGCTCAGCACTGGCTGGGAAAAACAGGGAGTTATTTTGGTTCCTCAGCATCCAGCACCCAGCAGGAGCAGGACAATAAATCCCACGTGGGAAGCCGGCGGGTGATGTTCAGTGTCAGGACCACTGGCTTCATCACCAGTGTAGGACAGGGCACCCTGTGCACCCCAAGCCACCGGTGGGGTTCACTCACCACTGGAGTGTCCACCAGAATCTTTGCTGCTCCGTGTTAAGTGTCTCCAGCTGCAGGGCTCTTCCTGCTGCCTCACTGACCCTCACGATGGAGAGCTGATTTGTCTGAAGATTCAGCTGTGATCTTGATGCTGTGGTCAGGGAGATGCAGGCCACTGCCAGGTGGACAATCCCATGTTTCCACTTGTCTCCCTTGTGATGGCACTGGCCAGTGGATCCTTGTTGTGAGTCAGGTCAGGGAGATAATCCAGAGAACTGAGGACAAAAAAACCCCAAGATCAGCTCCCTGACCTGCCTCACTGATGGGCACAGGAGAGGGGCTGAGAGGAGATGGCTTCTCTGGTGGCTGCCTGCACTGGTATGTGATCATGAAGCTACGATTTTGGCTGGTCTCAGCTGCTCACCAGGTTTCTGGTAGCCTGCAGACAAAGCCATGAGGTGCTTGGGGCCAGCTCCAACCCCAGCACAGCACAATGGGCTCCCTGTGTTCAGCTGGAAGGTAGCAGCCACACCAGAGCTCTCTGGCCTTCAGGAGACGTTTCCCTCAAGGCCTGCTCTGGGCACGCTTCCCCCACTGTCTTCTCATTTTCCCAGTCACGAGGCAGAGACCCCAGAGCAGATACAGTGAAGGCTGGTGGTGTTTTGACACGTTTCATAAGGAGCATTAATAGCGCAAAACTGGAGGCTGTTCTGTTGAAGGGCTCTGGCTCCTTCTGTATTCATTTCTCAGGCAATTCATTACCCAGCTGAAATTATTCCTTGATTAAAAAGACAGGTAATTCTTTTACACTGAGCTTGGAATTTCAGGAGGAAATAACTTGCAGGAGACCCACGCAAAGCAAACCATGACAAGAATGCCTTAGAACTGGTGGCTCTAGGATATTTTTAAGTGGAATCCTTTCCTTAGTGTAGCCTGGAGTCCCTGGGAGATTGTCCCATCTGGGCAAAGGGAGTAAATTTGAAGGAAAATCTTGGAGATGGGGAAATGAGGAAGTGGCAAGAAGAGGATGTTAAACATTTTGACATAGGTAAAGTGACAAGGGCCAATTTTGTAATAAAAAGCTATTTTCTTGTCACATTGCAATAAACGGGGACTAAAAGAAAGGAGAAAAAGCCTGAGAAATGGAAGCGATGTGTGGCAGCTGGACTAAGGCAAAGCAAGCCAAGTTTTATCACGAGATTTTAATGTTTTGTCTCTTTCTGTTCATTTCCCAAGCTCCAAAATTACCCATCAGCAGGAAACCAGTGCCACATACTCCCACCAGCTCTGCACTGTGATCCAAATTCAAAGCAGGAGTAAAAATTCCCGGCTTCACCGCAGTGGAGATCTACACTGAAGACTTGATGTTGAGTACAGCAGGTCCCATGTAAGCTGTTCTGGGCAAAGCATTTATCACAGATGGCAGATCCGGTGGCATGCTACTTGTGTTCCCCAAAAATGCCTCTTCACACCCAGAAAATTAAAGCAAAGAAGAAGCCACCAGACAAAAAGGGGCTTCTGCAACAAGGACTGTTTGGTGGGCTGAACAAAGGAGACCAGGATGTGTAGTAAGTTTGTAGACACCCTTCACTGGGAGGGGAGGTGTGAGTAATGCAAGACAAGATAAGACTTTGAAAGGAGCCCAGTAGAACAGAGGAATGGTGATGAAACAGCCCCTGTGATGGGGCTCACTAGGAACAGACGCAGCGTTCTGCAAACCTGCCTTGGTCATCAGCTACACACATGGTGGACGGGGACAAGGAGGTAGGCAGCAGCTCTACAGGAATGGTCCTGAGGTTTTAGTGGACTCACACCTGAGGGAGAACTCTTCTAGAGCTGTTTTTTGGGGAGAGCCTGAGAGATATCTTGTGCTTTGACAGTCTTTTCCTCCTCTCCCCTGCAGCAGGACGTGGTTCCTGTCAGTTGTGCCAGCAGTGTTGCCTGGCGTGAACCAGAGAATGAACTGACCCACACGGAAACCTCTGTTTGGTGTTAAACTGTGTGGGTTTTTTCATGTTCCCTGATCACAGCATGACTCCCCTGTGTGTGAAGCGAGGAGGCATGAAGAGACAGCAAGGATGCAAGGAGCTAGAAATCATAGATTCATAGAATGTGTTGGGTTGGAAGGGACCTCGAAAGGCCATCTAGTCCAACCCCCCTACAGTAAGCAGGGACATCTCTACCTAGGTCAGAGCCCCATCAAGCCTGACCCTGAATGTCTCCAGGGATGAGGCCTCCACCACCTCTCTGGGCAACCTGTTCCTGTGATCCACCACCATTAAAGATGCTCGAAGCTGTCACTGCCACAAGCTTTAGCACTTGCAAGCACAGTTCTAACCGCCCCCCTCCTCCAGAAATGGCCCTAAATGCAAGACTCTGCTGGGCATTTCTATAATAACAAAGCAGGGAGTGCTGATGCTGAGCTTTGGCATTGCTATTCTTCAACTTCTCCATCCCACAACCCCCAGCACATGGGGAGGGAGCTATAAAAAGGGGCTCTGGCCCAGCGCATCCCTATGGCCAGAGGTGTTGCTTTGTGTTTTCTTGCCAGGTGTTGTTCCCTCCTGTCTGTTAAAGGGTAACCTGGTATATTCCTTGCAGAGAATAATGGAGCTATTAGTCATCCTAAAGCCCTGAAATAAGAGACCTGCAGGCAGCAGGCCTGAGCCATTTAAAGTAACTGTGCATGTGGCAAATTCCTAAGCAGCCGAAGTTCTTGACAACTTCTCCCTCCTGTCAGCCTTTGTCGCTCCACCTAGAGCCAAGGAGAAGGAGCTGGGTTTGCTATGGCTCATCCAGAAGCTCTGGAGACTTCTTTTCTAGTGCAAAGTGCTTTAAAATCGACACTTCAAAGCCGAGAGGATGGGAGTGGGCAGAGCCATTCATACCACTGGGAAGCGTGGTCAGTGCAGAGGAGTGCTTTGGAATTGCTTTGCAGCCCAAGGGAGAAACCAGGTGGCAGGTCTTGACTTGAAACTGGAGCAACATCCAGAGCTCCCTGCCACTGCGGAGCTGCCTTCTTTCTTTTTTCTTCCCATTCATTGGGGGAGCATATAAAGCTGGAGAAGGTTCTACACCCCAAAGCAAAAGAAATATCCTTAGTGACAGAGCCCAGGGAGATGGAATTGTGGAAAAAAAGCCACGAACTACAGGAATGGTGCAAATGTGATTAGTACCTCCCTTTACTATTCCATTTCTGTACAAGGCGATGATGAACAGTCAGTGTTGAGTGAAATGTGTGCGCAATTTTTCACCCCCCCCCTCTTTGTTTCCTCAGGCACTTTATAAACTCTATAATGAAATGCAGCCACCTGGCACACAGCACGCTGCCTAGCAGCGAGAGAGGACAGAAACTTGAGCCAAGGATGCAGAAGAAGTCCAGCATTTTTCTAGGGATGATCCTTTGAGCGCTGCATTGAAAAGAACAACATGATGTTTGTTGCCATCTGGGCAAACTCTCTGGCCAGTGGGAAACTGCCATCTGTACCACATACCAAGCTTTTGTTCCATGAAACTGGGATGTGGAGTCTCACAAGGGACTTGTGAGAAAAATTGTGTCCACCTGGGCAGAGGAACCTCTGTCTTAAAGGTCCTCAGCCAGAATGACTGTGTCACTTTGCCTTGTCACATTTGTAGAATCATAGAATGGTTTGGATTGGAAGGAACCTCAAAGATCATCTCGTTCCAACTCCCCTGCCATGGCAAGGACACCTCCCACTAGACCAGGTTGCTCAAAGCCCCGTCCAACCTGGCCTTGAACATCTCCAGGGATGGAGCATCCACAGGTTCCCTGGGCAACCTGTGCCAGTGTCTCACCACCCTCAGGGTGAAAAAGTTCTTTCTAATTTCTAATCTAAATCTCCCCTCTTCCAGTTTGAACCCATTACCCCTTGTCCTATCACTAGAGGCCTTTGTAAAAAGTCCCTCCTCAGCTTTCTTGCAGGTCCTCTTTAAGTACTGAAAGGCTGCATTAAGGTCTCCCCAGAGCCTTCTCTTCTCCAGGCTGAACAATCCCAACTCTCTCAGCCTGTCTTCATAGGAGAGATGTGCCAGCCCTCTCATCACCTCCGTGGCCCTCCTCTGGACCTGCTTCAACAGGTCATGGTGGAGATGTTCATTTCATCCAGGTAGAAAGGCTGGGCAGAAGGGGCTCCAGTACAGCCAGACGCTACTAAATGTATGGTTTGGGGTTCCTACAAGGATACATTGCCAAGGCAGATCTAGAAGTGTCACTGCCAGCTCCAACTTGTATCCTAGAGGTTTCCATCAGCCCAGGACAGCCCTGACTATGAGACGGAACTTCTGAAAACCCACCAGCTGAGACAGACTGAGCAGTGGAGACAGGAGAAGAGGCAACCAGCACAGCTGGTTTGGCACTGACTGTACACAGCCAGTCTTTGAGGTCAGCCAGCAGCTTGCAAGCTGTAATCATGATGGAGGCAAGTGGAGATTAAACCTATTGTCCTTTCCAGCTGTAGTCCTCTGGCATGCTGCAAACGGCCCAAGGTAGGTCTCGTCACTACCAGGATTGTTGGCATGCTCCTGCCTGGGTATGTGGGTCAGTAAACCACCGTCACTGCTGCCTGGGGGTTGGGGTTGGGTTAATATCTCTCTGGAGATGAGGAATGGGGCTCTGCAGGCTATGGCAGATCAGCGAGTGGTGGTGTTCCGTTGCCAGGCTGGTCCTTGTGCAATGGTGTGGCAGCTGGCACGGCACACACCGAGCTGGCTGGCTGGCTGGACTGGGAATTCACTGCAACCAATTAGTCCGATTTTCAATTATGTGAGAGAACGAACTTTGCTAATTAAAGCCTAATTACATTTTGCCTGCTTCTTCAGCTGCTTTGTCCTATTAAACCTGCATTTTGGGACTCAGTGAGGCAAGAGAGGAGTGCTCACAGCTGCACAGAAACCTGTAAGATGTGAACACTTGTGGGGCCTGCCAGAAAGGGTGACTCTGGATTTAACCCCACGTGCTTGAGAGCTTGATCCAGGCCAGGGTAGAGAGCCAGCATCCAGCACCAGGCAGGCAGCTGTCATGGAAAGGGAACCGTGTTCTGAGCTTGCTCTCATGCGCATCTTGTTTTCCTGGAAAGTGTAGTGTTCTTCACAAGCACCTGCATCCATCCTCACACACACGCTCTTGTATCAGCCTTGAACAATACCAACAGGCACACCAAGGCAAAAAACCAGCACCTGAATCATAGAATCGCAGAATCATAGAATCACAGAATGGTTTAGGTTGGGTGGAACCTCAAAGATCATCTCGTTCCAACTCCCCTGCCATGGCAGGGACACCTCCCACTAGATCAGGTTGCCCAAGACCCCATCCAACCTGGCCTTGAACACCTTCCTGGATGGAGCATCCAGAACTTCCCTGGGCAACCTGTGCCAGTGTCTCACCACCCTCACAGTGAAGAATGTCTTTCTAATTTCTAATCTAAATCTCCCCTCTTCCAGTTTGAACCCATTACTCCTCATCCTATCACTACAGGCCTTCGTAAAAAGTCCCTCCCCAGCTTTCTTGTAGTCCCCCTTCCTAATCGGGAAGGCCACAATAAGGTCTCCCTGGAGCCTTCTCTTCTCTAGCCAAACAACCCGTTCTGAAGAAGCAGAATTGTGTAGCTCTGCAGTTCCGGCCCCTTTTTCACAAAGGTCACCCTAGTTGCCTGCTGCCAGGTGTTTCTCCTGCTTTTTGTTGATTATTGCCTTGATCATCTCCACTTCCAATGCCACATCCATAGTTAAAATGAGGTCATAACTCATACCCTCACAGTACTGGACCCTTTCAGAAGGACTGGAGCATTGCGGGAGGATTGATCTTTTCTCCTTTCCTGCCCAGAGTCACTCAGACCAAAGCCAAAAGTGATGGTGTTCACCGAAGGCACGTATCAGCAAGGCACAGCTGGTGCTGCATAAATCATAAACAGCCAGCGAGCCCACGTGGAAGGAAAAGGCAGATCTGACAAGCAATTCTGGTGCTCTGTCCTCTCACCTCACAGCTCCTTGCTAGGAGAGTAAATCCACCTGCAAGGTGGTATCTTCAGAGGTTGTCACTGGGGCAGAAGAAGCCCTGAGAAACATCTGAGAAACACTGTTCAGAGAGGTCTCATTAACTCAGAGGAAACTTGTTGGATTTAGTAGCTGCTCCCTGACTGCACCCCAATGGAGAGCACTTCGCTGTGGCCAGGACTCATGATCCTGACCAGCTGAATACCAGGGGCTGACAAAGAGTGCCAAAACTGCCACCTTCACCTTGAAGTCACCTGTGACCTGCAGCCATGGTTGCCACGCTGACCCATCTCACAGCTTCTTGCACTACGGTGCTGAAATATTTGTAGCTAAAAAGACATTTTTGCTTCATTGTTGACTAACCCGCCTTAAATTAATGATGTGAAAACATCATCCACACTAATGAGCTTCTGGGAAAGATGAGAGCTGCAAAGGCATCTCTGAAGCTGAACATGTGTTGTACAACAATCTAAAATACATGTAGATGAGCAGCATTTTTCAGATCAGAGACAGTCATTTCAGATATGTGTTCGTGTCTTTGATTGCCAGTGCCCCCACCACTTTCCAGCACATTGACAGTGATATCTTCAGGGATGTGCCAAGCCATACTGATCGTTGGCAACATTCTGATTTTCTCTTAACTGAATTTTCCATAACCATGTGCTCACGGAACAGGGAAGTCCAAGAAACTGCCTGTCTCTAAAATCAGAGGAGTGCAAACGTGACCAGACTGCTGGGAAATTGCTTGGCTCAGTTGTCTTAATGGAGGAACTAATGTGAAGCCAAAGATGTAACCAACACCATGGAAGAGGCAGTTGTTGAGGCTGTTGAGAATGTTTTGTGCTTTCCTGTGATGACTGTTTTTCCATAGACGTATTCTCCAGGACTAAAACCAGAGGTTTCCAATCCCTCATTCATACTTGAGAAGACCAAGTTGGATTCAGAAAGCCAAACAACTGCTTTAGAGACATCTACACTTGCATGTGAATCCATCAAACCTAATGACATGCTCACCCTGCAGGGACAGCACAGTCCAAAGCAATGTCCTTGAAAGCACCGTGGTCTTTTAACGCTGTCATTTTGCCACTGCCCAGGGACTTTTCAGGTCAGGTTGTTGGCACAGGTCTGAACCATACCAAGAACCATTCTCACCAGTTAGCGGTATCATCAGCCAAGTTCCTGTGCCCAGGAATGTTCCTGGTGCTGTTCATTTTCCTGGTACAAATGGAGTTGTAAGATCCATGTTTTATACCGAGGACTCTAAATGCTCACACAATCCCTCAACAGCTCTGATTTGGCACAGATCAAGTGGGACAACCCACATTTATTTAGAAGTGAGGAGCTTCCTGTGCCCCAGGTTTGGTGATGGGTGCCAAGTGCTCTACACACCTTAGCAAGGAGCAAGTGCTGTGCCAGGCTGGCAACTCCAGGCAGGCTCAAGCATGGGGCCAGGGCAGGATGGGAGATCTGAGGAACTCCAGGCCAAAATGCCATCAGCAGCCACAGCAGCGAGGCAACAGGGAAGACACCGAAACTGGGAAACATTTCCCTTTCAAACAGAGAAACTGGGAGGCAAAGTCTTGGAGTTGTGAGGCTCTGCTGGCTCTTGGATTCCATCATCGTTTGGCCTCACTTCTCCCTTGAGTACCTGCCTCTCATGGCATCAATTTGTCCCTCTCTGGCAGAGCTAATGGACTACAGAGGCTTCATCTGGAGGCTAATGGCTCTCACAGAGCCGATACAAGAGAACCACGCTGAGCTGCAGTGGGGATTTATGGAGCGATCTTCCTGAGTAATTGCACTGCGTATTTCAAGCCATCTCGCTGCTAAGTGAACCCCTACATGCACTGCCTCAGCATCCTTGATAGAAAACAGGCTCATTTAACCAGCACTAAATTAAAATTCAATACGAGGATCAGCTGGACAAACCTGAAACGCTTGCTGGAGGGGATGGCTTGTGAGGGGAGATGGAAGTGGCTTTTTGCCCACTGATGGGAGGGCAGGAAGGAGACACAGATTTCCATTGTTGCTTCGTGGGTGCCCCTTTGGGGAACGCAGCAGCCTGGAGACCTTGCCAGAGCTCAAAAAACCTGTGTTTTCTTCTTGGGTCTGTCATATGGCCTTAGGAAAAGTGGTCTGTTACCTCCTTTCCAGCCCCAAAACTGCTGCCTCATCTTGGAGACCAGCTTTGGGACCATCATCACTTTGAGATGCAGGTAACCATTGGTATACTTCAAACTGGGATCACAGCATCGTTCTGTGGGCTTGGCTGGGATGAGGGCTTGTCCATGACTGCTCTCTGCTGTGGATACACTTGGAGAAACGTCTGTGTCCTTCCTGTTCACCATCTGGGGACACACCAGAGGTGTGGCAGGGAAACCAGGTGGTGTTGGAGCATCCCAGACCCACCCAGGAGAGGGGTCCAGCCCCTTGCCCCCATCAGCACTCGGTTTGGGACCTGTGGAGATCTTCTCCAGCCATTCCCCAGCCTTTCCAGGGAAACTTGTGTCTCAGACAACCTGGTTCCCTCCACCTACCTACAGAACAAGCCGGAGCTGCCAGATGAGAGACAGGAAACTGCTACTTATCTAATCTGATTTAATTTTACTTCTTTTTTATTTTTTGGGCTCTCAGAAATGTGTTCAGTCTGGATTGAGGTTACAACCTGGGTAATGCCTCCCTGCCTAAAAAAAAAGGCTGTTACCATAACAACCTGACTCTGCGCTTCATTACCATGGCAATTCTCAGGAATTATTAAATACTGTGTATGTTTGGTGCACGCGCTCCAGTACATCTGGTGCCAGGCTCAGGTTGGGATCCTCCCTCCACCCTAATCTGTTTGTCTGTCTCATCTTGTTTAACTCTTTCCTTGCCCTCAGCTAAGATTGCCAGGGCGGGGAGACGGAGGTTGGTGTCACTCGGGACTTGGTTTGGGTTTTCCCCTACAGTAGGCAGGACCATGCGACCAAGGTTGCTGGGTTTTCTCTGGTGGGTCAAACCACCTCTTTATTTCTCCAATTGTAAAGTCAGTGATTGCAGAGGTAGAGGATTTCTCTTTGAAGGCAGGCTGCTCAGCAGCGCTCTCACACTAGCCTTTGCTGTTTCCCTGCTGCCTGTCTAGAAATAAGAAATTCCAGCTGGAACAGAATCGTGGCAAGTGGGGACCAGCCCAGAGACATGGAGCTGTTCCTGGAGGAGGATGGAATCATAGAATCATTTTGGCTGAAAGAGACCTTTAAGATCAAGTCCGATCATTAATGCAGCACTGCCAGGTCACCACTAAGGCATGTCCCTCGGTGAAGGTCCAGTGCAGGTTGCTCTTGGCAGGGGTCAAGAAGCAGTTCCCCATTAGTAGAATAATTTGGCTGACCATGTATTGCCTAAAATCATGATCGTCTTCAGAGAAGGGATGCTAGATGGACCAGTGGCTCACAACAGTGTGGCCAGTCCCAGAGGATTGTGTTGGTAGCTGGTATTCCCCTACTAGAAGATGATTCTAAATAAGACTCAATGGCTGGTCCTCACTGCTACCGATGTGATGATCCACCTACGCATATCCCTTGTCTCCCTGTCACTCCACTGTACTGTAGAGCCAGCAGTGTCTCTCAGTCATACTTGTACAGCTCCTGGCACCCCAGTGATGTTCTGGAAGCTAACGTGCTACATGCAACAATTAAAAAAAAAAATCAAAATAACATTAAACCAGCCTCGTTCAGAAAAAAGCTGCTTAAATTTTCTTCGGATCCAGTACCCACTTGTGAGCTTAAGCTAAATGAGTAGGTGTGAGATGAAAAACCACAGCTATTTGTGGGGAGAGGCAGCGGAAAGAGCCATTGTGGTCTGATTTCCTCATGCAAGCCCTGGAGTCACCACCTTGTCCTCTGGCTGCAGGACTCGTGCCTCTGGATCAGGGCAGCTGGGTTTTCAGGGTCTGAGAGGTAGCTCCTCCACTAGATCTAGGAGCATCATGGTGCTCTCAGCACCCTCCCTTCCACCAGGCATGACCTGCTCTGGCATCTGTTCTGTATGAATCAGGGCAGTTAAAACAGCAACCTTTACTTCACCCCAAGAGGGTCTTTGGACCCCAAATCTCTAACCCAGGAGGTTCCCTCAGCATGCCAGGCCACCGTTGCCTTCCTTGTGCTCTCTCCTTGCCACCTTAGTGCTGGCATCAGTCCTCTAGAGACCTTTTTGCTAAAGAATTGCCCCTTCCAGTGGGGTAACCAGGAATCTAACGGGGTGGGGACTTGCGTGCAAGTGTCTTAAACCCACTGCAAGCAAGACAGAGCCCAGTAACCCCGTGGGGACACACGCTGTGTTGTATGGCAAATGTGGATGCTGCCACCAACTGCTTCACTCTGCAGACTCTCTGCTGAGGGTCCACATGGCCTGGCAATGTAGACATAACTCTTATAGTTGGGAAAGAGACACAGCATGACTAGAGGATGGAAAGTTGGGTTCTTGCCCCAAGGAGCCATGTGGCAAGGCTTCCCTCTCTCAGTTGACTCCTGTGCAAGCTCCATCTCTCTCAGCATGTGCCTAGTTCTGCTTTCTGGGTCATTACATCACTGCTCCACCTCATGTATACATGACCCTCCTGTGGTTGACTTTTCTCCTTTCCCCTGAAAGACTCCACAGCACAAAAGGGATGGAAACTTCCACACCCCTCTCCCGGATGTAGCCTCTAAGGACACTTGGTGAGGCGGTGGCTATGTGGGATGGCAGAGCCATGTTTCCCCGGGGCAGCAGGACCCCTCAACACATACACCAGCTCTCACAGCCCCTGGCAGAGCAAGGCAGGTAGAGACAGCTGAGACAATCTGACCACTGCCTTCACTCAGGGTATTACTGCAGGTCTAAATTAACATTATTTTGATGCTTGCTTTACATTAGCAACTTTTCCTGTGCCTTGCTTGCACTGTTAACACTGGAAGGTTTCTTCCATCACCTCTGGATTCTCCCTTGTGCTGGGGCCATGGCTGGTGGATGAATGGGCAACAGGGACCAAATTCCAGCTTAAAGAAGAAGCTGGTTGGGAGTTTAGTGAGTACATCTGGGCTGTCCTCTGATAGCACAGCCACCTGAAGACGCAGTAACACGTTAAGGTTATACAAGCAAGTACACTCCTGAGTGTTTGCAGAGCTCGGTCACCGTATGCGTCAGGGTTATTTCGACTTGATGATCTCCAGAGGTCCCTTCCAACCCCTACCATTCTGATTTGCATCTCACCCCGATGTGGCGGCTGGGCTGTGTTCCCATGGCGGGAACGATTTGTACTCACAAGCAGAGATTAACAGCCATAACATCTCCTTCAGCAGCAGGGACCAAAATCCATCCACGCTGCTGCGTGAAGCCACTTCTACATCTGCCAGCAGGGCAGCAAAGCCTCCGTGCTGAGAAGCCTGCTCAGGTATGCACTCCAACCCGCTGCCCATGAAAATCAGAGCCCTGCCTATTCAGCCATTTCACGGGCACCACCAGGACATTTCAGAGCTTCGAATCCCAAATTCTGCTCCTGCTGCCACGTTGTCTTTGTGCTCTTAAGCATCACAGACAACAGGTTAGTGGGAGCAAGCGGTGACTGTGCTGCGTTAGTCCTGCTCTGCATCAGGTTTAATTCACCAGTACCCTCGGGAACCGTGAAGAAGGTACTCAGCAAGTATTGATTAATTACCAAACTTACTCTAATCTTGTTCCTCCTTCTGGGAAAGGCAGAGAACTGTGATTTACCTCCAAGCAGATCAGATCATCAGCTCCTCCAGTATCCAGGATTGCTTTCCCACTACAGAAGTGCACCCAGCAGGAATATTGTTGGCACAACAAAACTCAAATTATTTCCATCTCACACCCACAGACAGAGCTGTAATTCCATCACAGAACAAAGGTCAGGAGTCCTCCTCCTCTCACATAATTTAGTTTTGACAGCTCATCAGGATCAGAGAAGCTGGAAGATTTTAACTCGGAGGCTGAAATCTTGCTTTGCAAGAGACACTCAGTGCATCTTTATGAATCTCTGCTTCAGTGCTGTGCAGGTATTGAACACGAGCCTGAAATACGTAGATCCTGACAAATTTATTTGCTCGTGGTAGCTGATACTTGCCTGCGAAAAATGAATGGTAATTTCTGCTTTAAAGAAATGTCTCTAATTAGAGTTCAGCTGGAAGGTGACATGATTACGTCTGGAACTAGGATTGAAATACCTGAACTCCGCGCACACAGAGAAAGAAAACGAAGACAACACACCATTATTTTGAAACAGATTCTTTTTTTCCTGAATGTTCACCAGTTTTCAAAAAACTACAAAAACCTCAAGGACTGTAACAATAGAGCACTTGGGAAAAAAGGCTGTTGTGTACAAAACCAAGCATGCTTCTGATTTGGGGTTGGAGTTGTATTTATCGGGGTTCTTTTCTTCCTTCAGCAAAGCGTGAAAGAAGAAAGTACCAGTTTATTCAACAGGAGAGCTCAGAGAAATAAGGAAGAACATGCTTTCCCCGTGACAAAACTCTACCAGCAGATGCATGCTGGAGGTCCGACATACAAACAGACTGACACATTTTGTAGAGTAAAGACTTTGTTGTATGACCCACACAGCTCTTCCCTTCCCCTGCCCCATGGTCAGAGATGTGGTCCATGCCTTTTTTTTTTTTTTTTTTCCTTTTTTTTTTTTTTAGCCCTAAATCCCAAGAAGCAGTATCCAAGGTAACAGCAGAAAAGAGTCCAGATCTGCACATTATCACTGTTTCTGCAAGTTTCATGCAAAACTTAAGCCATTTCTGCATGCAACACGATGCTGGTCATTTATTGTGCTTCATAAAACTCTGGGGATATTTCCCCATTCACCACGACAGTTGGTTGACTGGGAAGAACAGGTTTGCTTTCCCATGGACACAGACAGATTAAAAGAACCCCCTCCCCTTTCCAGTCCCCCCCCAGTTGCCCCAAACACATGGGAATGTGCATCTCAGCACCAGGTCCAGACAGTTCACTTGCCTACAAAAGCCCGGTGGCTTCAGTAAAGTCCCATAATTGCAGCTCCCACATCCTTGGAAGGTCTTCGGTCCTTCACCAGAAAGTTAATCATGCTCTCCGACTTAATGAGCAAGTTGCAGCCCAAAAAGAAGATGCCGAAGAGGACAGTCAAGGAGAGGACACAGAGGACGGCGATCTGCACCACTCGCGTGATGTAGAGGCTCCTCTCATCGGGCACCAGGACCGAGGAGCTGCCGTCAGTCGCCAGCACCGAGCCGGTCCCATTGCAGCAGGCCATGAGCATCCCCAAGCCCTGGGTCCTGTTGGGGTAAGCTCCCTGCTCTAGGAGAGTCTGGTTGAAAAAGGATCCATTCATGGTCTACGCAGGATCCCAAATCTCCAGGGAAGGCTGGGTGCTGTCCCTCTGCCCACCCCTCACATGCCAGGGCTCGGTGGTCGGGATGCCCAGAGCCACCTCCTCCCTTTCTTCTCCCAAAGCCTTGGAAGAAGGGGAAACTTCCTCGAGGCTGTGAGCAGGTGGGAAGTCAATTAGTGCAGCCGAGGGATGCTCGCTCCCGGATCCCTCCTGGCACAGGCAGCCTTAGCACAAGCCCCCAGAGAAGCAAGAAGAGCGAGAGAGGAAAGGCGAAGGGTGCTCGGGGGAGAGGAAGGCAGCTGAAGATCCCTCCATGCCTCCTGCCCTCACTGCCGGCCCGAAGCACGGAGCCCTGCAGCCCCTTCCTGGGGACTCTCCCGAAGGATGGAGAGCTGGTTCCTGCCGGCTGGGAGCTCCACAAATGCAAGTTCCAAGCTAAAGTCTTCACTGTGTTCAAAGAAAAAAAAACCAGCAACTCCACCCCCTTCCAGGCTCCCCCCAGGCCCGCCTTCCTCCCCCTCCACGCTCACCCAGGCTGCCCACCCCTTCCCCACGCCTGTGCACCCCGGGTGCCCACACCCACCCCTGGGCCACCCTTGGGTGGGGGCTCACCTCAAAGGCCCTGCGGAGCAGCACCTAACCCATCCTTCCTCCCACCCCCCCCACCTGCTCCCGAGAGCTGCCCGCATGGTCCCTGGTCATCCTGGGCCTCTGGCAGGTCCCTGTCCCCGTGGGGAAGGCTCCCCTGCGCCCCAAGTCAGTGCAGCTCTCGCTGATCCCCGGTTGCTGCTCTGTGCCACCCACTCCTTCTCCCAGCAGCACTGGCCCAATCCAGCCCAGTCCACCCCCAGCTCTGCTCAGTGATGCCTGTCCTGTGCCTCCAGATGAGAGCTGGATCCATCCCCCTCTCTGCATCCTTATCTTCCTCTGGCTGGGGGTTTCCTCCCCAGGTGTTTGGCCTCCCTCTTCTCCCCCTCCTGCTCCTTTAGTCCCTTCAAAGGTGAGCTCTATAAAGCTGCACCCCGACCTCTGCCCGATACCCCTGTCCCCAGCTCTGGCTCCTGCAGCAGCATCACTGCTGCGCCAGGGCTGGAGCATCGCAGACCCTCTCCCTCAGGCTCCTCAGCCCCACCGGGGCAACCCCAGGGCAAGCTTCATCCCTGCTCCTCTCTCTGCATCTGCGTAAGCTCCCGAAGTGACACCACAAGTCGGGGTGTCTGGCTGTGCCTGGCTCAGTCCCGGCCCTGCCCCATCCCAGCGCTGTGCCCATGGAAGTGCCATGTCCTGGTGTGCCGGCTTTCCCTGGAAACGTGTCTGGATGGCACAGAACAGCAGATCACCCCCGAGCCGCGATGCCCTGATTGATCTGTGTACGTCTCCACTCGCTTCCTTTGCTCAGCCCCTGAAGGGGATTTTAATAAACCTAAAATGAGAGTTGATAAATGGCAGCTAAAGGCAGGAGCGTGACTCTGGCTGAGGATGGAAGTGGCTTCATAGAGAGAGCAACGGCTGATTTTCCTTCTAAGAGATCTGTGCCCCTTTTCTGCTGCTGTGACTTTAGGGGAACAAAAACTGTTGGATTTGGGTTTTACTTGTTGCTTTTTCCTCCTTGTTCTGCACGTGGCGTCTCTCCCTGAAGAGCTGCGAGGGCAGCTTGCAGCAGAAGCGTTTGCAGGAGGGCGGTGGAAAGCCCTCGAACAAGAGCATCTCCTCGTATTTAACCTGAGGACCACGAAAAAATCCCCACGGGGAAGCAGAGCGTGGCAGTGCCCCAGCCCGGGTGGGAGCTCCTCACACTGAAGGAGTTTCTGCTCCCTCTGGTGGCTCCAGCATCTCCTCTCTCCACACACCCAAGCATAGATTCAGGCTTCTGCACCCAGCGCTCCTGGGTCCCAGCCTGCAGTGATGGGGCAGCCAGGGTGGTGGGCTGCTCCCCTGCCTGCTCCTTGCCTTCATCCATCCAGGGACTTCACTGCCCAGAGCATCCCATTGTCTACTACGCAGTGCCTGGAGTCAACCTCACGGTGATGCTTCCAGGACAAGCAGCACCTTCTTGCAGGCAGCAGAGAAATTCAGCCAAAATGTGCTGAGTTAAGTTCATGCCATCCTTGCCTTAGGCAGAGTGAGAGCCCAGACAGGTGCGGGCAGGTCAAATACTTCATTTTGTGACTTTTTCCTTCTTCTTCAAATCTTTGGCACCATGCTGGAAGCAAGGGCTGGAGTATCGCAGCACATGCGGGACTTTCAGGACACACAGGGCTGCGTTCCCTGGAAGCCCAGAGCACTAGCTAGTTTGGGCAATCAGCTGCTGGGCAGGATGAGTCCCCCGGCGCAGAGAGGATGCGAGATCGATGGCAGGTCGGATCTGTGGGGTGAGAAGAGCCCAGCAGGGATCCCACGTTTCTCCCTAGAAACAGAGAAGTCCATTGTCCCTTCCCTGGAGCATTCAGACGTTCACAGGATGATGCAGCACATGGGGACAGGCTGCTGTGTGGCCAGAAGGCCCCACATGATAGGGAAAGGCCACGTAGGCACCATTTCCAGGCAGGACATGTGCAGGAAAAGCAGGAATTTCATAGAATCACATAACTGTAGGGGCTGGAAGGGACCTCTAGAGATCATCTCATTCAACCCCCCCTGCCAAAGCAGGCTCACCTAGGGCAGGTTACACAGGTATGTATCCAGATGGGTTTTGAAAGTCTCCAGAGAAGGAGACCCTACAACCTCCCTGGACAGCCTGGGCCAGGGCTCTGTCACCCTCACGGTAAAGAAGTTTCTCCTCATGTTGTGGTGGAATTCCATGTGTTCAAGTTTGTGCCTGTCACCCCTCATCCTATCACTGGGCACATTTTGACGCCCTAAAACTGGCTCCTGGGGTGTGCAGTGTGAGATGGCTCTGGGATCTGGAGCAGAGTGAGTCCTAGAGCCTCCCAGAAAGCAGGTTTGGGGTTTGTATAGATGTCCCAGCCAAGGTGCAGCCCTTTTAGACACTGCATGAAGGTCAATGGGTTTCTCATGGTCCCCTTTACCAAATCCTCATGAACGAGTCTTGGGGAGTTGGATCCAAGGTGGAAGATGATCCCCCATTGCGTGGAGCTCCCGAGGCCATGGGAGGGCAGCAGCCCCCACAGCAACAGTGGGCAGAGTGGGGAAGTAAAGAGGCAGCAAGACTCCTTCTTTCAAAGCCAAGAGAAGTCCCCAGCTCCTGAGGCAGAGTCCCTATCTCCAGCTCTCTATCACGGCTCTGGGGCAGGGGCCATTGTCCCCATCTCTCCCGACATGGGGCTGTCGTTCTCGCACAGCACCTTGCACATCACTCCACAGCACCCGGCTCGAGCTCGTTTCCCCCTGCCTGGCGTTTCTGCATGCTGGATCATCTTCACTCAGGGCTGTGTCATTACTGTCCCCAGCCCCTGTCACAAAACATCCCAGGGCTCGAGGGAAACAGCCCTTCTCTGCCTGTTGCCCCCCAGCCTGTATTTCAAGTGCCTCATTTTCCCCCTTGGTACTGCAGGAGAACAAGAGGTTTATAAACCCCTTTGGGAGGCACCCACAAGCAGCTCCAGCCTTTCAGCAGGGACAATTCTGATTGATTATCTGATCACTGTTTATAAATATCTGAAGGGTGGGTGTCAGGAAGATGGGGCCAGTCTCTTTTCAGTGGTGCCTTGTGAAAGGATAAGGGGCAATGGGCACAAACTGGAACAAATGAAGTTCCACCTCAACATGAGGAGAAACTTCTTTACTGTGAGGGTTACAGAGCACTGGAAAAGGCTGCCCAGGGAGGTTGTGGAGTCTCCTTCTCTGGAGACTTTCAAAACCCATCTGGATGCGTTCCTGTGTGACCTGCCCTAGATGAACCTGCTTTGGCAGGGGGGGTTGGATGAGATGATCTCTAGAGGTCCCTTCCAACCCCCACCATGCTGGTACTCTTGTGATTCCTGTGCAAATCTGCCTGCCCTGTGCTTGCTCAGTACAGGAGCACTTTCTGAGAACACAGAGGGGGAAATACGATGTAAATGAGAAGAAAACCAAGTTGAAATTATCTGACCCACAGCTGAACTTCCCTCCCTTTGCAATGCCCAGGTTTGTACTCAAACTGCTGGTTTCACCAGGTCTGGCTCTTGGCTGGGTCTCACCCAGCTCCTGGTTCTGTTTCGGAAGGAATATTCCCATTTGCACCGGTGCTCTGGGGCGGGGAGCTGAGAACCTGCGCTTCCATACCAGTGTGTATTTGCTCTCTTTTCCCTTAGATGCCTGAACGCAGAGGCAGCTCAGACTGCATTTAAAACCCATGCAAGAGTTAATAAAAGAGGGGAGTGAGCAAGATTTCGCAAGGAATTAAGCCCAGGAGAAAGAGCCTATGGGAACGAGCCTGTTACCGGCCCCAGGGCTGTAGGTCACCAGTGCTGTGTACTTGCTGCCAGGGTTTATTAGGTCCTTGTCTGAGCTGAGAGAGCAAAAAAAACCATGAGGAGCTGCCAGGAGAGCGAGCGGGGCACTCCCTGACTGAGCCATCAGCCAGCGCAGTTTCCTCCGGCCAGCCCCACGCTGGGTGTCATACGCCCAGACTCATGATTCATCTCCTGGGCCGCTCAAAACCTCTGGCTGCCCCAGAGCTGCTCTCCATCGCTCACGGCGGGGCTGGTCCAAGCCGCCCCCCACGCTCCGGGCTCGGAGGAGAAGATGGGAAAACTCTTCATGGCTGTCGGGATCCTCATGCTCTCTGCGGCTGGTGGCTGGGGTAGGTTTACAGCCCGTAGCATCCTCGCTCGCTTAAAGACAGGTCATTTCGTGATTATGTTGCCTGTTCCAGGACTTTCTGCTTTCCCAGGGTCTGCGATTTCCCGGGGAAATCGCTCAGAAGGGGAGCTGGCAGCCCGAAAGCTTGGCGCCGTTCCCAAACACAAAGCCGGTTGGTCTTTGGCTGGGTCGGGGCCAGGAGGGTTTCTCAGAGATGTTGTAGGGTCAAGACATGGCTTGGTGCGTTATTCTCGCACAGGGTGCGGCAAGTTTGTACTCTCTACCTCAGCTGTGTTTGGCTCCGGGTACTGGTTTGTAGTGGAAGCACTGGGGTGGGACTTGGGCTCCGTCCTTCATAAACAGAAAACACCCAGGAGGAGTTTGCAGGGCAGGTAGTCCCTGCACCTGAGTCATTTTAGGGACACGGGGTGTAGGTATGTCAGTGTTGCTGTCTTGTGTTATTTTTTTTTCATGATATTTTGGTGCTTTTCTTTAAAAATTCTGATTTCTGGCACCAGGTGATTTCAGGACAAATGTAGTTTGTATTTTAAAAAGTAATAATCTAATGTCTGAAGAGAAGAAGCCCAGAAAAGCGTTATCTCCTCCCCAGGTGTGCTTCTGGGGCTCAAAGTCAATCCACCTGGTGCAGTGCCTTCAGCTCCTGCTTTATAAATCAGCCCCATTGTTTTTGAGGCCCCACTCGAGGGGGGTTGGGGCAACACTGTTCTGTGGAGAGAATTCCAGACTTTGTTGGATTCCCAGGAACAGCCTGAGGCTCCCATCTGCTGCCGGAGCGAGCTGTCATCAGATCAGGACATAGGACAAGCCCTGGAAGGGTTCGAGTTCACAGAGCTGCAGTTTGGGGCCGTGCAGATGGTTTTTCTGGCACTGTGCGTTGGCCCCTGTGCTCAGCCGAGCTCAGGTTGGGGCATCCCCTCTCGAGGAAGATGCAGGCAGGCAGGGAGATGTTCAGAGACAAGACAGCCCCAGGATGGCGTGGGCAGGAGACCAGCCAGAAAAGCCCAAATCCTTATTGCTGAGTCAAGCAGAAAGGCCAGGGTGAACCTAAGTATGGTTTCTCTAAAATGTTTTAATCAAGTTGTCTGCGTGCACATTCTCGCTCGAATTGGCAGAGGGAGAAAAAACAAAGCGTGTGGCTGGCACATGTGGTCCGTAGAGGAGGTTACTTCGAGTGCAGATTGGGGACTGAGTAATTTTCTCCAGCCGCGGAAGCGAGATGCTCGGCCGCAGACGTCTCAGATATTTCAAGCGCATCATTTTCACCTCGACCGGGGCCGCAGCGCTGCCCAGCCCCAGGCTGGTGGCTGCCCAGTTTATCTCCTGTTTGCCTGTATTCCATGTGATAGGATTTCTTTTGTTGTTTTTTTTAAGCAGGAGTCTTTAGGATCCGATCAGCTGCTTTTGTAGCAAAAAAAAATGCAGCTTTTGTACTTCAGTTTATTAGTTTTTATGAAAAGAAAAACAAGCCCCCAAAATGAAAAAACTAAAGAACTAAAACCCACAGAATTTATTAGTTTAGGCAGCACTGGGATCTTGTTAACCTGCTCATGGCCAGGCAGCATCCTGAGCCTGGGAAATGCTGCTGGGCATCCTCAGGGCCAAAAGCTGATGGGGCTCCAGAGGCAGCATCCTCCGTGCTCCTCCACCTGTGCTTCTGCTCCTCCATCAGCCCAAGGTCCCCGCTTCCCCACCTCTCTCCCTGCTTCTGCTCCTCCATCACCCCAAGGTCCCCCTTCCTGCCTCCCTCCTGACACCGCACCCTGCGTCCAGCCACACAAGCAGTGCTGGAAATGCCAAAATAGAGGCACTTCCCCGCAGCGAGGGGGGCGAGGCTGCGCGTGTTTGGATGGTGATAACTCCCTCTGTTAATCACCGCTTGCGCCCGGGGAATTTCAGCCCCTTCCCAGGGGGAAGGGATGGCTTTGCTCCATCAACCCTGGGTGAAGTGCAGCCAGAATGGCTCCATAGGGTGCTGTAGGTTGGGGAAGGGTCCTCCCTCCCTGGGCGCACGTCTTGGTCATGGAGTGATGGAGAACATGGGGCTGTGTGAGTTTGGAGCAGATGCCCCTGGGCTGGGGCTTCAGGCAGCCCAAGGGGGTTGCAAAAGCCACCGCTGCCAGTGATGGCATGGTGGCATGATGTGAGAGCAGACCCCTGGGCAGCCTCAGCCACAGCAGCATCCCTCCTGAGGGACCCTCTGTGCTGCAGCTCCATGTGCTGCTCTGCCAGGGTGGGACAGTCCAGCTTGCAGCCCTTATTCCAAAATCAGCAAGAGCATTGCGTTTATGTCTTCGGCATGGAGAGGGGACACCAGATCAAGGACCCCTGGGTTGTGGGGTGGTGGCAGGAGGGAAGGGAAGGAAAAGAAACCACCAGGATCCAGAGACTGCACACAGGCAGGAGGTAATTTGTCCCAAGTTCTGGGGAGAGGATGAGCTCTCCATCCCAAAGGGACAGTCTTGGGGCTCATTAGCCCCAGAGCGCAGGTTTCACAGCACAAGGAGGCAAAGTGGAGGCAGCCACAAGGCTGGAAATCCTCCACACCATGTTTCAGTGCAGCTGGGACTCAGTGAGGCCAGGGTTAACGCTGTGCAGGGGACACTGAGGCAGGGAGCAGCTGAGAAACGTGGCCCAAGGGAAACCTGTTTTGGATAGGATTTGGCCCAGCGCGTCTCACATCCCAGATGCTGGTGTGAGCCCTGGGTCCCATCTCCTGCCTGGGAGTGTGGCTGGAGCACCCATGGGTGGCAGGGACCCTTGTCACCTCTGCACTTCCCCAGCAAGCTGGGTGCTGGGGCAGAGCCGGGTGACTAAATCATCCTACAGTGAGCTAAAGCCTACTCCTGAGGGAACAAACCCCACACTGGTATTAAATGGGAGCCTGAGCCAGGAGCGTTGCTGGTGGTGCTGGGCTCCATAACTCTGCCCCAGCCAGGGCTGCAGCCACTGCGGAGGGACGTGAGTGCGGAAAGCAATGAAACTCCTGGCACGGGGCAAGCACCTGGCACCTCTCCCCCCTCCCTAACCAAGGGGCCATGGTGCTGGTCCAGATATCAAAGCATCGGGGCTCTGCAGGGACCTGCAGTTTCAGAAGCTGTTCCCAAGTTCAGGCATGTGGCCATGGGATTGGCAGATCTGAGAGTTTAATCCAGAGCAACGCGACCTGCCAGGGCCATCCTGGTCTCCAAGGGCTGCCAGGGTAATGCCTCCCATGCCATTCCTGGAGGGCTGAGCCACTGCCAGCCATGCCAGAGCTGGCTCCCAGCTGCACAGCGCAGAGCAAATCCAAGGCACAGCACCGAGCAAATCCAAGGCACGGCACGGCACTAATCCAAGGCACATGCCTCAGCACTGGGCTGCAGCCACTGGCGCTTGGTGAAGCAGGAGGGATTTCACATGGACATGGCAGGAGCAGATGTGAGAAGCAGAAGCTGGCGCTGATGGTGCTGCTGCTGCTTTCTGAGAGCCCTTTGCCTCCCCGCCGCCAAGCCCCGGCTCTCCAGACCTGTCCACCCAAGGATGCAATGTTGCTGCTAACACATTGCTGAGCGCCCTTGGTGCAGAAAGCACCGGAGATCAACTTGTTGGTCTTTTGGGTAATGGCAAATTTAAAACTTTTCCCATCCTCACAAGCTGGAGATGGGTTTTTTGGTGTATGGAGAGAGCTCTGGGAGTGGACGCCAGCCCAAAGCTGGTGCTGGGCCAGGCAGGCTTGAGTCAGGACTTTAGTCCTCGTGCGTGGAACAAGCTGGGAGTGTGGGTGGCAGAGGCTCAATGGGGCTCACCAGCCCTGGTGCCCTGGGGCATGTCCCCAAGCAGCCACCTGCCTTGGGGACAGCCACGATGTGTCTGGTCAGGCCGGTGGCACCACATCTGTGACACGCTGCCCTCACAGCTGCCATGCACACGTATGCACACACGTGCACACATGTACACACACTCGCAGTCCAGGCTGCGTGCCAGCGGGCACGAGCACACGGTGCCGTCGCTGTGGTTCTGCCCAAAGACCTGATGACATCATTCCACCGTTTCCTCTTTCAGCTTTGTGTTGCATTTCCTGTGGCTGCGGAAAATGACATTTTTTCTGCCTGCGGCTACCGGGGAGGACCCTGGGCAGGGACAGGGAACACAGGGCAAAGAGGAGACCCTGGCACCTGCTGCTTCACGCTGGCATCACCCAGGTTCTCCAGGCTGCAGCATTCCCCCAAACCCACGGCTGTGGTCTGCTCTGCCCGCGAAATCGTTTAACTGCCGAGATGCTTGTGCCCCAGGAGGGAGGAAGAGCTGAGGGTGATGCTACCACAGCTGTGACCCCAGCTGCTCACTGCTGTTAACAGTGGGAACCGCAGAGCCGCCTGGTCCTGCTCTGCTGGAGGAGCTCCTCTGGCCCTGGCAGGCACTGGTTCTGTCCTGGGGCGCCTGTGGGTATTTTGGGATCCTTTAACCCCCCCAGGGACCTGCTGGCCTATGACCTTCACAATGGGTGCCAGCATGCATCTCCCACTGCCTCTTCCACCAATGGAGCCCAACCCTTGCCCAGGGCATCGTCACAAACCGCCACCAGCACATTTCTGGACTCATGCCCTTTCCCTCCCCTCCTTTCCCTGGCTTTGAAGCCGAGCCAAGACCAGCCACTGAGTTTAGCATCTGCACACCCAGGGTTGGGGGTGGTGGGAAGAGGCAGCAGCCCCCCAGGCGCTGGCAGGGCTGTGGCTACCACACTGCGACCCGGGGAACTCCCCCCGTCCCTGCTACCACAAAATCTCTTCAGGGAGGCACAAGGGGAGGTGTCCCCCCATCAGCCATGGAGACTTCCCTCCAACACGTGTGTGGCATTGCAGGGGTGGAGGGACCTTTAAGGAGCTGGCAGGTGGGAAATGATGCTCAGTCCTGGGCAGGATGAAGCCCAGCTGGTACCGGGCTGGGGAGGTGGTTATAAAAGGGGCAAGGAGGAAGCAGCTGGTGTTTAGAAAGGGGTTAGAGCAGAGCCCTGGTGGGATAGGGGCTGTGTCTGCTCCTGCAGCTGCTGGTTGGGCACTGAGACTTCAGCACACGTGTGGATCTGGGGCTCTGCAGGCTGTGACCTCTTTCCGTTTCACTGTTTCAGGGGGTAACATCTGCACCACCCGTGGGGTGAACTCCTGCAAGCAGTGCCTGGCCGTGAGCCCCCTCTGTGCGTGGTGCTCCGCTGAGGTAAGCGTGGGGACGATGAGCAGGGCTGAAGCACATCCACGAGCAGGGCAAGGGATGTGTAGGAAGGGATGAGCCTTTGGGCTGTGGGACGGGTGCTGGTCCCTGTGTTACAACCACAAGCTTGGTTTCTGTTCCCACCATGTCTAAACACATTCTTCGGTGACTTCTGGCTCTGACCACAGCTTGAGACACATCATGGGGCTCAGGCTGTCCGTTCCTGCCTCTGAGAATCTGCCCCTTATCTGGGTGCGTTAGTGGGAGCTACATGGAGCTGACTGGGAAATGCTGGTGTTTCTGCTGGGAATTCACTTTGTTTCTCAAAAAATTTACACTTGAAAATTTTGTTTACTTTTGGTTTGTGTCTTGAAACCTCATCGTAAAGGTCTGGCTAAAGGAGTTTAATGGCTGGAAGGGGAAAGGGGCTCGGTGGGAGGAAGAAAAAAATATTGATTAGAAGGTAGAGTTTGGGTTAAAAGCCTTTTTTTTTTTCATTAGAAAGTGGTTGGTGCTGGGGGAGGAGACTAGGTGCCTGGTTTTGGTTACTGAGCTAAAGAGGATGTGAGAGCTGAGCTGTGGCTCTACAATCACCTTGTTTGAGTGGGTGAGAACCTGGAAGATCAGCCAAGCTGTCCTCCAAAGATGCTGCCCTGGGGGCCTGTCTGTGGGGAGACAAGAGGAGGGAGTTTCCCCACAGCTGGGAGAGCAGCCTCAGGGCAGGGATGGGGAGAGGTGATGAAACCTTCAGGGCTTCGCAGCAGGAGCGGTTCCCACCTGGCAAGGCTTTTCTTGCTTTCTACTTCTCCATCCATCAAATCCCACTTCCTCCAGCTGTGGCTGTGCCCGTGCTGCCCACTGGGACTGGGAAAAGACCTGGGGAAAGAATGATCCAAGCTGGAAAATGTTGGGCAGTGTCTGCGTCTCCTGATGCTTTGGGGTTAGTATGGATCTGGAGGAGATGACTCCGCTCACTGTGCCCATCAGATACGGCCAGGACCTTGGTGTGACTAAAGATGCTTGTGCCCCATCTTATCCCCTGCAAGGAGTGGCTGAAATTTGCAGTGATAAGGGGCCTCGCTCTCCTCTCTGGAGAGGGAATGGCTGGGCTGGGCTTGCTCCCTCCCAGCCTCTGCTCCTGGGCCGGGCTGGTGTCTTGACGCTGCAGCGGGGGCTGTGGTGGGTAGGTTTTTTTTTCCTCCAGATCAGCAAAGGTTTCCAAAAAAGGAAATATTTCCAGTGTTGCTCAGGGCTGTGCTCATGGACAGACGTGCGGAGCAGCGAGGGAGCCGTCCCGCTGCCAGCAGCCAGCCCCTGGAGAGCCAGGCTGCGCAAGCTCTTCTCAGCAGCTCTGCCTCCAACATCTGGACCACATTGTCTTAATTTAGCAAATGAGGGTTTTTTTCTGTGGGTTTAATTTATCTAGGGTGAGGGAGGTCTCTGATACTGCCTCCCCTCATTTTTTTTTAAAGGGACAATGCCTTTATTTGTGCTCCTAATGCTGCCCTTTCCCACCCATCCTGCCCTCCCAAGGAGCCAGCCAGGAGTTATCAGTTACTTCTGCTCTATCCTGGCTTTGGACAGGAGAAGGATTTCATTGCAGACCCCACCAAGCGCTGATGCAGAGGAGAATTGAGTTCTATTTATTTTTCAGAAACCTTGACAACTCTTACCAACAAATAGATGTGCCCATTAATTCACTTATCCTTTTGGGAAAAAGTCAGCCAGGCCTCAACATGGAGACTTGGCTGTAAAATAACTTCGGAGGTTATCGTGACAGCTCTTCCAGGGTCTCACCCACCCAAAATGTCACCTGCTCTGGTTCCCTTGGAGGAAAGGTGGAGGCAAGGCTGGACCAGGGCTTGGTTTTAGAGAAGCTGCTGGCAGGTTTTAGCTTCATCTGCAGAAGCATCTGTGCTTCGGGTCCTTCCGGGAGCCCTCCTGCAGAGGAGCTGCTGCTGCCTGTGGTTGCCTTTGAGATGAAAACATGAAAATGGAGATGCCCTGGGGGATGTGTGACTTCCCGAAGCCTCCCTGCCCAGCAGTGAGAGAGCTGGCTCTGCCAGCACCCTGCCCTCATGTACAACAGGGTTTGGAGGCAGCGATCGGGGCATAAAATCATCACATTTTCTATCCTGGAGGGAGCTTGATCAGATGCTGAGCTGAAACCTTCCCTGGAGCAGGACAGAGGTGTCTGAAGAGGAGGTGGAACTGGGGAACATCTCAGCTAAGGTGATTGGGATGGCTTGTGATAGAGGGGTGGGAACACAAACCCCCCCGGCATATCTGCATGGGGAGCTGATGCTGTCAGGGCTGGGCTGACAAAGTCAATGGTGTGTCAATGGATGAAGTCCCTGCACTGTGAAATGCCTCTGGGTCACTCCTACCTGGAGCTGTGTCCAAGTCGATGTCTGCAGGTCTATGGAGACTAGGGGGGGGGGAATGACTCTGGACTGGGAGGGCCTCATAGCCAAATGTCCTGTTGATAGCTCAGTAATTTTTTCCTTTGCCTTTTGCAGTAGTTTCACTGCTTGGGAGGCTCTTGTACATCCAGAGTCAATCACGATGTTTGGGGCTCCAGGGAAAGGATGCAGCTCTGGGATGAAATAGCTTCTCCGTGGGAATCTCACAGTAGGAAAGATGCTGCTAATCCCATAATGTGCTATGTGGCCTCTGAGGTCCCGGGAGCTCCCCAGGATCTCCAGGTATCACCAAAGCACCCAGCACCACAGTTAAAACTGGTCTGCCCAGCCTGCTTTTCACCCACATATCTTTCCAATGGTCTCCTTGCCTGGAACAGGGATGTACGTGATGATTGAGGGGATCTGGAGCACCCCAGGCACCTCTTCCTGTAGCAGGGAGCCCCGTGGGGCGAGCCTATGGGGGGTGGGTGGGTGCAAAGGAGCTAATTTAAGAGGGATGACTCGTCCTCTTCACTGACGGCATCCGTGCAGGCGGTGAGGGTGGGAGGGGGAGGCCGCCGGGGAGGAACACGCCTGCTGATGTATTTTCTGGCTATTGCTTGGCCACCATTTCCAGAGGGCTGTAGGCCAGCCAGGGCCTCCTGACACAGTTTGCATTTCTCTACTTGTTTGAAACGCACAAATTCATTCCTGGGTTCAGCCAGGCTGAACTTGAGGGAGCCAGGCTCCTGGATGAGGAGCACCTCCAGTGCTGGCAGGCTGCAGCGTTGGGATCCAGCTTCCCAGGAGCAGCTGGGAGCTGAACCAGCCACACCAGGCAGCGTGCCACCCCTGCTTGCTGCAGGGAAGGGCTGTGCAGGTCATCTGCTGCAGGACTTTGTATATCGAGAGATTTGGGCTATGGGAGGGAGATGGAGAAATCCCTTGGAGAGGAGGGTGGCTGCTGCCTGGCCGGGAACTTGTGACAGCAGATCCTGGCAGCGTTGGGCTGGGAGAGAAATTCTTCCCATATTTGTCTTCATGAGAGACCAAAGTGACAGGAGCCCTTCTGAATGTGCTGTGATAAGCGTGAGGGGCAGGAGCTTTCCAGGAAAGGAAAAATGGGGCTGGAGCCCCACCATGACTCCACACTTTGTGCTTCCTGCCCCTGATGGGCACTTGATGGCTCCTCCTACAGCCTGGTTGCCTTTTTTGCTCTTCCACTCCTTTTTTGGTTCTCCTTTTCCCCCTCTGGCTCCATCCGGCAGGAAGCTGGAGAGCTGGAGATAAGCCTGAACCATTCTCGGACAGGAACCGAGCACCACTTCATGCGATGGGCTTACCCGCAGTGGGGCTGTTCCTGGCTTACAGTGAGACTTCTAAGGGCACATGGTGAGAAAATAGGGGGAACAGGTGGCGCGTCTTTTATCAAAAGTTAAGAAAATAATAAAAAAGGTCCCCGACTCTGCTCCTCACCCCTAGCCTGCCATGTTCACATCCCACCTCACCCTCTTCTAGCCATCCCACGCAGACAGGCTTTGCTTTTAGACTTGCCACAAACCAAACCTGAGGCTCTAGGGACACGTTATCCATTGCTCCTTCTTGGCAGGGGCTGCTGACCTCCCCTGCAGACCACAGCAGATCAAAGCCTGCTCTGAGCCCCAGCAGGACTTGCTGGTCCTGGAGCAGAGACCATGTGCCCCAAAAAGCCTCTTGTCCCAGTCTTGCATTAGGTGTGATAAAGCAGGAGCTCTCCGGGGAAAAGGGGCCTTCTCTTCTCCTGACATAACCCTGGAAGGAGCAGGCTCCTTGACCACGTCCCTCTCCCGCAGGTCTTGGCGCAATCGTCCCCTCGCTGTGACCTGCGCTCCAACCTCCTGCGCAATGGCTGCAGACAGGACTACATTGAGTTCCCCATCAGCAAGGTAACCATCATGGAGGACCGACCCCTCAGTGACAAGGGCTCAGGGAGCTCCACCACCACCCAGATGAGCCCCCAGAAAATACAGCTGAACCTGCGGCCAGGTAAGAGCCCCCCAGGTGCTGCAGGAAGGGGAGAGGTGCTGGGAACAACTCAAAGAGGTCAAGCAATGAGTGAGCCATCACTCTGTCTCTGCTGTCTTGTGTCCATCGGGGGCAAGGCCAGGCTGGGACCTGCACCAAACCCTCCAAGAACATTGCTGATGGGCAGCTGGGCTATCTGCAAGCTGATTTTGCTGCTCAATCTCGCAGTATCCTGAGGGGCAGGACAGGATGCGACTTCAACAACACATGGGCTTATTTCATAAAGCCCTTCAGACCTCAGCCATCGCTGCTGCGCTCTGAATGCTCTGGTGGCGGTCAGCTCATGTCTAACGAGCCGCAGAGCAGCTGGCAGAGTTGAGCTGCCAACAGGTCCCTGTAATTTCCCAGGCTCGTCTCAGCCAGGAAGGCTGGTGCCAATTAACTGTTATGATCTTTTGCCAGCATCTAGGAATTTCAAGCAATGCCAGGCAGGAGGCAAAACTAACAAGCGTCGCTCACTCAAGGTCACAAAAGCAGTTTGAGGACCATAGTGCAAGCGGTGCTATCACCGTGCTCTGCCCCACGTGGAGCCCACCCCTGGCCAGCCACTCATGGATGACTCTTCAAGTCGCAGCAGGAACAATTTTGGTTTCTTCTGCTCCTGAGAGCCCTGGGGCTAGATATCGGTGGCTGATAGCATGTGGCATGCTCTGCACAGACCTGGGCCTGGCCAAGAGGAGTCCTGACCCATCTGAATGACAGCAGTCTGAAGTGTCCCCACGCAATGGGGACAGGTAGCTGCTAAGTGGCCCTTGCTCTGTTTAGGTCTTAAGATATTTGGCAGGAGGCAGGTAGGTGTGCTGCTCTGGAGGGGAACAGAAGCTGTGTGCAGTGCCCCTGCTCCTTGGAAGCAGTAGAAGAAAAACCCAGCTTGATGTCATCTCTGCCCAAGCAAGAAGGCTTGGCACGAGTCATCTGCCTTGACTCCTGACTCAAGACCAAATGCTGATGGATATAAGTAGAACAGGTCACAACCCGTGTCTCATAAGATCAGAGTCCTCATGCGTTTAGCTCAGCAAGGCAAAACAGATGTTCTCTGAGCACAAAGTCGGGACCCCTGAATACATGGTGGTGCTCCAGTGATACAGTTGGAGGTGGGATGGACCTCTCTGGGCTTATGTAGACTTTGAAACTTTCTCCATCCTGAAAGTCAGAATGTGACATGCAGATTTAGAAGAAAACATGAAAACAATAACAATTTAGGCTCACTTAGAGCTTTTCTCCTCAACATTTGAGGTGTTCTGAGAAGGCTGCAGCTGTGTCCCATCTTGCATTTCAAAGGACAAGAAGAAAGAATGTCTGGCTCTTAAAAGGCAGAAAGAAAAGGTCAACCCAAAGCAGTTTCAGCATGGTTTGGGTTTTTTTGAGTGCAAAAGTCATCAAAACTGGCCTGTTCCCCAGAGGGTTCTGTCTAAGAAGGTTTTTGTTTCAATGGAAAATGTTCCACCAAAAATTTCCTAGAAGGGGCTGGGAGGAGCCAAGAAGATGCAGGAAGCCCTGGGAAATACTCTGAGTCCTTGGGAGCTCAGAGAAGTCCAAAGCAGCCGTGCAGCCCCCTGGTAGTCCCTGTAAGACTTGCTGCCCACACGCTGGGTGTTTCACTCACCCCATCCAGCCTGTGCTGGTCATGCTGTTCATGCACGACAGCCTGGGGGGTCAGCTCTGAGCAGGAGGATTTGCTCATGTCCTTGTAACGGGAGGTTTGGAGAAGAGGAGCCGTAAGCCAAATTTGCCATCTCCAAGGGGTGCACAACCTATCATCTGTACAAGCACACTGGCCTACGCGCTTTGCCCCTTCATGTCTGTGATGAAGCTCCTTTTGCTCCTCCCAGGAGAGGATCTTTCACTCTGCTACCCTGTCACATTACAGATGACTCCCAGACCTTCCGCGTCCAAGTGCGTCAAGTGGAAGACTACCCTGTGGACATCTACTACCTGATGGACTTGTCCTACTCCATGAAGGACGATCTGAAGAACATCCAGAACCTGGGCACTAATCTGGCCAATGAGATGCGCAAGCTCACCAGCAACCTACGCATCGGTTTTGGGGCCTTTGTGGACAAGCCCATTTCCCCGTACATGTATATCTCTCCTCCACAAGCCATCACAAACCCTTGCTATGAGTAAGTCCTGGGCTGAGGGAGTTCTACAAGGGCTAGAAGTTACTGGGACATCACTGGAACATGGCTGGAAATCCATACCAATGGATTTCAGCAGGGAGTTGAGTGTCTGACTTTGGGCAGGGTTTGAACCTTGCCACACTGCATGTTTTGCTGGAACAGGGAGGAAGCGCAGGTCTAAACTAGGAGTATCAGTGTGACCGAAAACCTCTCAAGGGAACAAAAAATTTTATACCAGTTGTTCAGGAGAGATGTTGAGGCTCAACAGTGCCTCCTCAAAATCCCAGCAGGACAGAGGCTGGGAGCTGACCTGAGCCCAGCATCTCCAGAATGTGATTGATTTTTTTTTTTAAAAAAAAGGACCTTCACCATCCTATGGCTGTGTCCTTGGGTTCTTGGGGTGGTTGGGTTCCTCCAACACATCCTGGGCAGGACCATGGGAGGTGGGATGGCTGCAAGGTGGGGATGGGAGCTGAGTTGAAGGAGCCCCATGACACTCATGCCCTGCCTGCTCTCCATCCACAGGATCGGGGACACCTGCCTGCCCATGTTTGGCTACAAACACGTCCTGTCACTCACAGATGAGGTGACCCGCTTCAACGAGGAGGTGCAGAAGCAGAGCGTCTCACGGAACCGTGATGCACCTGAGGGTGGCTTTGATGCCATCATCCAGGCCACCGTGTGTGAAGTAAGGGGCAAGAAGGCCTGGCTGGGGCTGAGGGAAGGTCATCAGGACAGGCCTAGTGGGCTAGTAGAGACCACCCAACTCCACCAAGACAGGACCATAAGCCCTTGGAGCTGCTGCAGGCCTCAGATCTGGAGAGGGTGAACGTTCGTTGACCATAGGACATTTCTAGACCAATAGCCAAGGCAAGGGAAGAGCAGGACCCTTACGTGGTCCTGGGAGGAGAGAGGAGCAGAGCAGGAGCTTGGGAACTGATCACAGAATCCCAGCACAGTGGTGGCTGAAAGGGACCTCTAGACAACATCTCATCCAACCTCCCCTGCTCCAGCAGGGTCACCCAGAGCACGGTGTCCAGGTGGGTTTTGAAAGTCTCCAGAGGAGACGCCACAACCAACTGATGGTGATCCTGTGTCAGCCCTGCAGCAACCAGCCCAGAAGGGACATCTCCTGTGCCAGCACCTTGATTTTGGTGGAAATGGGAGTGTCTGCACCCCATAGCCATCAGCCACCTTCATTAACACTCTAGCAAATTAAAACCTGTCTTTCACATGTGCAAGCAGCCCATGCCCCCCTGCCAGGCTCCACAGCCCACACCCCACCCCAGCACTTCCCTGGGAGAGCAACTGGCCCTCGGTTCCTTCTGCCTGGCAGGTCCCTATGGCCAAGCCATGACCCCGGGGTGGTAGTACGAGGTGCTGGCACGTTGGGCTGCCCTCGGCATGTGCTGCCACACAACTGGGAGCTGCCTTTTGCCACAGGAGAAAATCGGCTGGAGGAACGATGCTTCCCACCTACTTGTCTTCACCACGGATGCCAAGACCCACATTGCTCTGGACGGCAGGCTGGCCGGCATCGTGCAGCCCAATGATGCCCAGTGCCACATTGACAAGGATAATTTCTACTCTGCCTCCACCACACTGGTAAAGCCTGACTCACGCATGGGGCTGGGGAGCTCAGAGCTCCTATTGAAGGTCCTCATGGGATGGGAAAGGTGGCCCAGCCCTGGTTGGAAAGCACGATGGGGACCAGGGTGGTTGAGGGTACATGTTCCTAGGCTATAGCCTCTCCTCTTCCCCAGGACTATCCCTCTCTGGGCCTGATGACTGAGAAACTCTCAGAGAAGAACATTAACTTGATCTTTGCTGTGACAAATTCCGTTGTTGGCCTCTACCAGGTAACAGCTGCTGTGCAAAGCCACCTTCCTGAGGGGCTGGTGGATCCCAAGGAGCACCCTTTGCAGCTGGCCATGGGTGGCTGGACACAGCTTGGTGGTCTCCTATCCTATCAAAGCTCCTTGTGAAGCTCCCATGTGCCAGGACAGGGTTTGGCCCGGCCATGGCACATTCACCCATTACGAGCAGATCATGCTTATGATGTTTCTCCAGAACTACAGTGAGCTGATCCCAGGCACAACTGTGGGCACCTTGTCCAGGGACTCCAGCAACGTTCTGCAGCTCATAGTGGACTCCTACGGGGTGAGTGTGCAGTGTGATGGCCCCACAACAGCCCTCTCCCTCCAAAAATAGCCACTGCTTCACACCGCAAGCAGCCCAAAGAGCTTTGGCAGCTCCCCCAGCCCTGACCATCCTCCCTAGATCAGTTGCAAGCATCTGCCTCCACCCATGCATGCGGGAACCCTTGGGAATGGAGATCACTGTGTTCGCTGCCTGCCCCTTCCCATCCTCGAAGTCATTTCCCTGTGGGGAATGACGTAGCCATGTCCTGAGAAAGACTCAGGGCACTTGGCTCCTTTCTCTTGCGCGTGGGAGCATCGCTGTGGTGCTCGGGGGACCCCTCTCCAGTACTGAGCCCTGCCAAGCTTGTGCTGTCTTCTCCACTGTTCCTCTCTCCTTCCCTAGAAAATCCGCTCCAAGGTGGAGCTGGAGGTGCGTGACCTCCCTGAAGAGCTCTCCTTGTCCTTCAATGCCACCTGCCTCAACGACGAGGTCATCCCTGGGCTCAAGTCTTGCATGGGACTCAAGATCGGGGACACGGTGAGGATCTTGTTCATGGGCTTGGTTTTTCTCCCTGTCTGTAGCAGTGCTGCTAGCTTGTCTTGTGCTCTCCACCATCTGCTTGTCCTACCACGTCCTGGGTGACACAGACCCTGTAATCTTTGCAGTGGAGAGAGGGGTCTAGGTGGGCGTGTGCAAGGAGGAAAATGCTCTTTTGCATCTGCTGGATGCAAACTCTTGTGGACCTCTAGCTCAGCCCAGGCTGCTGGACACAGTGCCTGGGATATAGCCTGGTTACTGTGGCAGGCAGGTGCCCTGATCCAGACCTTGCTGGAAGAGCTTTCAAAAGCCCAATAGACATGGTGGAACCCATTTCATAGAATCACAGAATCGTTTTGCTTGGAGAGACCTTTAAGATCTTCAAGTCCAACCACTAACCCAGCACTGCCAAGTCACCACTGAACCATGGTCCTCAGCACCACATCTCCACGGCTTTGAAACCCCTCCCAGGATGGAGACTCCACCGCTGCCCTGGGCAGCCTGGGACAGCCCTTCACAATCCATGAAGAAATCGTTCCTCATGTCCAATCTTAAACCTCCTCTGGCACAACTTGAGGCCGTTTCCTCTTGTCCTGTCACTTGTTCCTTGGGAGAAGAAACCAACCCCCACCTGGCTCCAACCTCCTTTCAGGGAGTTGTTGGGAGTGAGAAGGTCTCCCCTGAGCCTCCTTTTCTCCAGGCCCAACACCACCAGGTCCCTCAGCTACTCCTCATAAGAATTCTGGGCTCCTTAAGCTTGGGCATGGACTGGAGCAGGTAACTCTAGTGCCATGCTGGTGGCACTGACCCTCAGACACATCTCTCTGCCTTCCAGGTGAGCTTCAGCATTGAAGCCAAAGTACGAGGGTGCCCTCGGGAGCAGGAGAAATCCTTCACCATCAAACCCGTGGGCTTCAAGGACAGCCTGACAGTGGTGGTGAACTTCCAGTGCGACTGCTCCTGCGAGAGCCAAGCCGAGGCCAACAGCTCGTCCTGCAGCCAAGGGAACGGCACGCTGGAGTGCGGCGTGTGCCGCTGCAACCCCGGGCGTCTGGGCTCGCACTGCGAGTGCTCGGAGGAGGAGTACAACCCCTCGCAGCAGGACAACTGCAGCCCCCGGCCGGGCCAGCCCCTCTGCAGCCAGCGCGGCGAGTGCATCTGCGGGCAGTGCGTGTGCCACAGCAGCGACTTCGGGAAGGTGACGGGCAAGTACTGCGAGTGCGACGACTTCTCCTGCGTCCGCTTCAAGGGCCAGATGTGCTCAGGTGAGTGCAGGCAGCTCAGGGTGTTTATATCGCTCAAGCTCATGGATGAGGGAGGCACCAGCTATCTGGGGGCTTGTCCCCTGCGTTGTCCTCTCCACTGGCTTGCTCAGCCATGGCTCTTCCTGAGCCAGCCGTAGGTCTGAAGTGATGTCGGGGGGAATTATTCCCTTTTTGGCAGCTGGTGTCACTTTCTGTGCCCAAGAGCTGTGGCAGGGTGATGCATTAGAGGATTAAAAGGTGACCTTGGTCCTTGCTTAGACTCAGGAGTCCCATCGTTGGGGCTGGTGGGCATCCAGGGAAGCAGCTCTGGGGTGCACAGGGCAGAGACCAGCCAGACTCCAAATCACAGCCTCTGACACGTCAGAGGTATCGTTCTGCAGGAGGAAGCCCCAGGATGGAGGGAAATGGGTGGGGAAAGGCAATTTTTATCTTCCACCCAATTCTTGAAGAGTCCCTGTTGGCAAAAGAGGTGGGGAAGCAAATCCTCCCCCTCACTGGTCTTATGACATCAACCCTCTTGAATATTCATCTTTTCCATGTGCTACCAGACTCTCCCACTCCATCCCTGGCTGCTGCTGCCCTCAGCACTGGGGAGAAAGGACCAGGTCCTTGGGTACTCCTCCAAGCTAGGGACCGGGGATGGAGCCTCCCTCTGCAAAACACCCATCCTAAGTCCTGAGAGTGGTTTCACATGTCCCGATGCACCAAGGCCTCTTCCCCATCAGAACCCCCATCTAGGGTTTATCCCACCCATGTCTCTAGTAAACTTTGGAGATCTGGGCAAGCCTCAGCACTCTGCCCCATCTCCTGGTTTTTCAGAGGATGCAAGAGGGGTCGCAGCGCCCAGGACTGGGGCATGAAGCTGTCACACATCCCCTCCAGGAGCAGAGCACCCCAAAAGGGATTCAAGAGGGGAATGAGAGATATGTAGCCACCCCCTTTCCCATCCCCAGCTCCCTCCACAAGCCCATGCGAGGTGGCTGCTAGCACAGTGTCAAAAAAGCCTCTTTTTCCCACTGCAAGCCCAAAAATCCCCAGGAAAATGCCAGTGGCCAAAGTTGATCCCACTCTGCTGGAGCCCAGCCTGGGTAATATAAAACCTGCTAGCCAGGTGACACTTGGTTCCTGCTCCTCAACATCCCCAGACTGAGTTTTTTGGGATCCTACCTCTCTCTCAGCCCAACTTCATGGCTCAGCCCTCTTGCTACTGGGGTTGATCCTTTATCTTAACAGCCTGCTGATAAAGGAGGTGGAAACCTGGGATTTTCCACCACCCTGAGCAGCTGGTGCCCTCGGGGAGCCGGGCGCCTGTCCCTGCTCCCACCGCCCGTTTGCGCAAGGGCTGCCAGATCCAGCGGATGAAGGGTGATGATGAAGAACTGCCCCCACCTTGGGCGAGCTGTTAATTAACCCAATCTGTCTGACCCTGTTGGCCTTGATCCTGCCCTATTGAACTACTTCTCTCCAGCCTTCCTGTCTGTTTCCATGCCTCGTCACCCTGCGTGGCACTATTTTCCTGTGACTCAGCCCTGGTTCCTCATTAACGGGGTTACACATTTATTTCTCACGCCAGTGCCCCTGAGGCCATGGCAGGGTTGGTGCCCGGCCAATCCCCCGCCGGGAGCAGCGTTCCCAGCGTTCCCGAGGTTCCCCGCTGCGCTCAGGACTTGGGATGGTTTGGCACGTGCCAGCTCCACGGCGTTTCCACCACTCACCATGCCTCCTCTTTGAGCTGAAATCAAACCGCAAGCCAAATAGCTCCAGGCTTTGGCAGGATTTGAGCATGTCTGTCTGTCTGTCTGTCTGATTAAACCAGTCTTGGCAAGCGTGCAGAGCTTGTTGGGCTTTTCCCAGCAGTCGGCTTCCTCTGCCCGGTTTGGGGCTGGGAAATGAGTGGGATTTGGGGGGTTTGACCAGATGTCTTGACTGAATTTGAAATTAAAAGCCAAAGCCAAAGCTTGGCTAGCTCAGAGATGGATCTGACTGAGCATCTCCAGCTGCTGCTGCCAACCTGCCAGTTAGGGCAGCTCAGCCTAGAATTTGGCTGGTTTTCCTTGTTTGAGTGGAACAAGAGGAGTGTTGGGGACATGGTGAAGGTTGAGGTTTGATACGAGCTGCTGTGTCCCACCCCAAGGACAGTGGAAAGGGGTTGTCCTGGGTGGCTGGTCTGCCTTGCTGTGCCCACAGAGGTGGAGCTGCTGCTCTGGCTATGTGGACATCCCATATGGGTGATGGCTCATGGGATCTCTGGGGACATTTGAGGGTCCTGATGCCCTCTGGGTTGTCCCCAGGCCATGGGCAGTGCAGCTGCGGGGACTGTCTGTGCGACTCAGACTGGACCGGTGACTACTGCAACTGCACCACCCGCACCGACACGTGCATGTCCAGCAACGGGCTGGTGTGCAGCGGCCACGGCTCCTGCGTCTGCGGCAAGTGCGACTGCACCCAGCCTGGCTCCTACGGTGACACCTGCGAGAAGTGTCCCACGTGCCCGGATGCCTGCACCATCAAAAAGTGAGAAAGGGCAGAGAGCTGGGACAGCGCGTACACCATCAGGGAGCGGGTGGAAAGCTGGGATGGATTATATCCCATCAGGGAGCTGGTGGAGAGCTGGGATGGGTCGTATCCCATCAGGGAGCTGGCAGCAGTGGCAGCAGGAGCTCTCACCAGCTGCTGCCCGGTTGGGTTGGGGTTGAAGTGATTTCCACAGCCTGAAACTGAACAGTGTGATGGTTCCCTGGGGAGAACATGGAGGAGCTCATGGTATCTCCCTCCTCTTCCTCAGGGATTGCGTGGAGTGCAAGAAGTTTGAGCGGGGAGCGCTGGTGGAGCAGCAGTCCTGCAGCCGCATGTGCCGCGACGAGATCGAGACGGTGCAGGAACTAGGTAAGAGAAGAGACCCAAACCCCCCTGCCCTAAATCATGGAAATCTGAGAGGCTGCGCACACCCTCTGCGGTCACTCCACATGGGCATCCCCCGGGCACGGGGGGCTCTGAGCCTCTCACTCTGGCAGGTGACAGGGGCAAGGATGCTGTGAACTGCACCTACAAGGATGAGAACGACTGCGTGGTGCGGTTCCAGTACTACGAGGACTCCAGCGGGAAGTCCATTCTCTATGTTATCGAGGAGCCAGGTAAGACCCAGCTGCCGAGGCTGGGCTGGGTGTGTGCAGAGCGTGCAGCGTTGGGTTTCTGTGCTAAGTGGGGGAATTTTGTGTCCCTTTTGTAACTCCCACCACCACCAGGCTCATAGGGCACCGTGGCCAGGGGCTGAGAGGGCTGGAAGAGCTGCTTTGTCCCCTGCTCCGTGCCACTGGGGCTGTGATTTCCTGCCTGTCTCACATTTCCCTACCGTGTTGCTCAGTGGTTTCACCCCCACGTTGAGGCCAAGGATGCAGCTCAACCTTCCCACTTCCCTGGTGCTGTTTCTGACTCCACAGGTGTGATTTTTCTTAAGAAGATAAGAGCTGGCTCCCATTAGCCAGGCAGGAGCAATGCCGTGGCTGCATCCAGGAATATGGCAGCCCCTGGCCATGCAGAGCAGCCCTGGGGTCTCCAGCGACCTCAAGGTCTGATTTCCAGCTAAGCCAGGGGCTATGTGGCCACAGATCCTTCAAAATCAGGGTCATGAAGGCAGCTGCCAGCTCTCTACCACTGCATGCCATCAGCAGGGCTGCAGCCTGCCCTTCCCTGGCCCCTGTACCCAGAGGGGAGAGGCAGGTGAGGGCCAGGGTGGCTGCACAGCCCCAGGCAGCACTGGGCAGAGCAGGGTGGGTGCTGGGGTTTGCACCAGATCTCCCCAGCCTGGTTTCCTGAGACCAGAGGAGCTTCATCTACCCATGGCCAGGCAGCCCTAGGGCTGCTTTTAATTGCCCTGGGGGTGCTGAGGCCCCCTAACCCTGCCCTTCTCCCTCCACCAGACTGCCCGAAGGGGCCGGACATCCTGGTGGTCCTGCTCTCGGTGATGGGTGCCATCCTGCTCATCGGCCTCGCTGCCCTGCTCATCTGGAAGCTCCTCATCACCATCCACGACCGCCGGGAGTTTGCCCGCTTTGAGGAGGAGAAGGCCAGGGCCAAGTGGGACACGGTGAGGGCCAGTGGGTTGGCTGTGCCAGGCAGGAGCCCCTGAATCCCACAGCCCCTGGGTTGAGTGCATCCAGGTCCCAGTGCTCCCATCATGAGAGCCCACCTGCTATCTGTGGTCCCAGGGTGTGGTCATTAGGGACCAGTTTGTCCTATCCTTCTCTGAAGCACGACACAGTGTCACAGCAGTCCTCAAGGTGACACTGCCAGCCTGGACACCCCTTCTCCAAGCCTGCTGAGGTCTCAGGCACTGTGCCGGGGCAATAGCAGAAGTCCCAGATGATTTTCACACTTCCAGCATATCTCAAGCACTTGTTATCCTTGTGACCTTCTTACTCACTGCCCAGACCAGTGTTTCCATCCCCCGTGAGTGAGGCGGAAGGTCCCTCCTGCCACGGGATGCTGGAAGGGCTGAGGCACCCACAGCACAAGGGAGGGGGGTGTGATGGCACCAGTGCCTGTTGCCCACTTCCCCAGAGGGAAGGGATGGGGTGAGGTGGGATGGGGTGGCTCTTCCAGGAGGCCTCTCTGCTCCTGAGCTCCTGCTGCCTTTCCTCCACAGCAGCTTTTCCCTGCTCTCCCCCATGAAACCTTTATGGGGAGCCGTTAAACTGCACAGCTGAAGCCTTGAGTGGACACATGGATCCACCACTCAATGCTGAAATGGTGCCTCAGTTTCCCCAGCTATAAAGTAGAACAAATGCTGATGCTCTTTCTCCTTCTTCTTTTTCCAGGGCAACAACCCTTTATATAAAGAGGCTACATCTACCTTCACCAACATCACGTACCGCGGGAACATGTAAGGATGTGGCATCCAGCGCTGGCCATGGGATGAGCCAAGGATCTGTGGGATCTTCTGGAGTCCAGTTTACAGAAGAGCTTGTATGTGTGTCTGTGTGCGTGAGTGTGTCTGCGTGTAATTTAACAATCCCTCGACTGTCTCCAAAGCCCTGTTGTCCGTCACCCCACTGTAACTGCAGGGACGTGCTTTCCATGGCAAACCTCTCGTCCTTACCTCAGTGGGTCGCCTCGTGGGAGCCGGCGGCCCCTGCATACACTGAACACGGAGAAATGGGACTTTCTCTGCCTGGCGAGTCTGTGAACTGTTAGGTGCTGATCGGGCCAAACGGATTGTGGGAGTGGCTGCTCAAACTAAAGGCCAAGCTGTGCTCTCCTCCGTAGCCCATGCTGGTGAAGCTCTGCTCACTTCGAGAGTCCCCTTGTGCACTGGACAGATGAAGCCCCCTGGGTCCAGGAGCCAGCTCCTTGGGGGACAGAGCAGCTACGCTCACTGCCAGCAGGCAGGAGCCATTGCGTGACTTTGTGGGCTGAGGGCACCACTTGAGCAACACCCTGCTTCTTGCAGCCACACACTTCTGGCACTGCTGGGGCCCGGAATGGTGAAAAGCAAATGTCCCAGCACTGCAGTGCCCTTCCTCCTTCCCTCCACGTGCACTCAGGATGCACGACCAGCCAACTCTATGTAGCATCAGCTGTGCTGGTCCCAGCTGCAGCCTGGCTCACCCCCCTGGGATGGTGCTGAGCTCCTTGTGACCCCCTCCACTGTCCCCATGCCCCAAAGCACATGTACGTGCAGGCAGCAGCCTGGGGAGGGTGGTGACATCCGTTATTCCCTGAGCCTGGCCACCTCTCTCCCTTCTCTGCGCTTTTTGGGCTGTGTGCCTGCACCACGCTTGGTTTATTTTGTAGCTCAGGGTTCCAGAAGACCGGGCAGGGTTCAAGCCACATCCTGCTGCCTGGGGCTGTGTATCAGCTGTGGTTTGTCGTGTGGGGAAAACCAAAGAAAGGTGCCGGTAGCAGAGCTGTGCTGTAACAGTGCTGCCACATGGTCCCTGCCCCAGCCCCTCCATTCCCCTCGATTGCACCAAAACCCACCAGGACTTTGTGGCTGGCGTGGGACCGGTCCCGAGGGCCGCAGCAGCTTGTTGGCTGTGAGGTGGTGGCCGTGTGTCCCTGTTCCCTGGCTGTGGGAGCAGGGCCAGGGGCTGGCTGCAGCGGCTGGTGCTGGGGTGGGAGCTGGGGCTGAGCCCTGGAGTGGGGGGGTTTTATAGGCAGCATCAGCACAGCAGCGATTCACACCATGAAAATAAAAATAAATACAATTTAACTACTCATGGTGTCAGTGTCCGCAGCAGTGGTCTGTGCCCAGACTGCCCGCGCCGTGGGTGGCCCCTGGCACCCCAGTATGACTAGGAAACTGGTCTGAACCCAGATGGGTTGAGGGGTAGCAGAGTCAGGGCTGTGGACCCCCCTGTGGGGGTCTCTGGGGGTGAATAACACGTCTGGGGGCTCAGGGCAGGCTAGGGTCCTCTGCAGACTGTGGTACCTCCTGGCAGCCACCTCCCTCCAATGCAAGCGAGGTGAACCCCAGCAGCACCCCCGTCCTGCCCCACAGGTCTCTGTGAGCCTTCCAGTCCTCTGGAGAAGCCCCCAGAGGAGGGGGGGCTGGGCTGGGACCATTCCAGGGACACCTGGGACCTGGGCTGAGGGTGAAGGTGCTAAACCTGGGTGCAGGGTCCTGCCTGTGCCCCCAGCACCACATCGCACAGGGCTGCGGGGACACCCAGTGGCCACCCTTCAGAGCAGCACTTTGGGACCACAGAAGGTGCTGGAAAACCAGTTTGTCCGGCTCTCCAACACCTCCCCCGGGGCCATGGGATGTCCCCAGCCCCTGCAGTGTGTTCGGGCACCTGGGACAGCCCTTCAGTGTCCCCACCTGCACCAGGCAGGGGCTCGAGGTGGGTGTTCCCCGTACCCAAGTGAGCTCTGGGGTGGGGTTGGTTGGGTTCAGCTGGGTTTGGCCCCAGAAGGAGCATTTCAGCTGCAGGGTGGGATGAGGGGAAGACAAAGGGGTGCTCAGGCCTGGCTGCAACAAAAAAAGGAGCAGGATGAGACCCCCTGAGTGGCCTAGTCTGGGGTAAACTCCTGCACAGGAGCTAGGGACCCTCCAGAGATGAAGGACTGGACCGTGCCAGGTCACTCCCATTCTCCTCCCTGAGCTCAGCCCCTGCTCAGTGTTTGATGGTGTGGGTGGTCCCAGATCCCCTCTTCCCTCAAGGTGTTACAGATGGAACAGCAGCCATGGGGCAAGAAGAGGAAAAAAAATAAGTACCTGTGCGATGACCAGGATCAGCTGCAGCACTGCCATGGAGAGCTGGTCCCCAGCATGGCAGGACAGAGCCTCCAGCCTCCCACCCAGGTGGTTATCAGACCCGAGAACAGGTAACACGGGGACTGAGGTAACAGGTAACACTGGGGCTGAGCCAGTCCCACCCCTGAGGCTGTCCCCAGGGTGATCTGGCTCCCCCAAGGCAGAGAGACAGGTTGGACTTGATGATCTTAAAGGTCTCTTCCAATCAAAATGATTCTGTGATTCTACCTCATGCGTGTCCATCTGGTCCCTTGGTAGGCAGAGCATGTCCAGCCTGCACCTGAATCCCTACAGCGAGGAGGGAGAGGAGCAGGAGGAGGCTGTGCTGGAGGGTAATCCTGCTCTTCCCTGTCCAGTCCGACTGTGCTTGCTCCATCTTACTCCTCCACAATGCTCTGTCCTGCCTCAATGACTCCATCACGCTGGAGAAACCAGAGCGATGCCACGTGTGTGATTTGGGCAGATCCCTGTTCCCTGTGGAGCTGTGGGATGAGACGAGAGGCCTGGTTAGCTGAGTTCACTGCCCTTGCTGTCAAGTGGGCACGGCTGCTTGCAGGATCAGGCCCATGACCATGAGGACCAGCTGCTGGCAGTCTGGAGAGGCTTTGTATCCCCCAAATCTGGCCTGTGTTGCTGTGCTGGCTGGCGTAAAGGAGTATGAGCAGCTGGAGGGACGTCCTGGGGCAGGGGGTGGAGGTGATGGTTGGTCTCAGGTCCCTGGGAGAAGCCATTTGTGAGTGGTAATAACTCCAGCCCTGCTGAACCTCCAAATTTTGGGCTGTTGGTGTGAGGGACCACTAGATGGTGATGTCTGTACGTGCTCGGTGAGATGCTGTTCACCTTTCTGGGCTGCTTTCTGATCATCTTCCACTGCAGACAGGGATCCCCAGGGAAATTTCCTCCATGGAGGTTTTCCAGAGGTTGGGAACACCCTGGAACCCATCCTGCAGACACCACTCCTGCAGCAACACTTCGGGCCAGGGTTCTTTTCAATGCTACTTGCGTTCCTGAAAGCCCTCTTCTTGGAGCCCATTGATACATCAACTCATTGATGGCTGTTAATAAACCTAAGAATGAGCAAAGCGCTTCCTGATGCAGCTAGGAGGTGATTTAAGGTGCCTTCTGTCCAATTCACAACCCAGAACTGTGTTCTCCACGTCACTGGCAAGTTTTCTGAAATGAAACCTGTCTCCTCATTGATGCTAGGGAAGCAGGTCAATGATGGAGATGTGAAGTCTCACCTAACCCCAGTGGAAATCCACTTACCAGACAGGAATCACCAGGAGGCACTGGAGGATGTGGCTGTGGGTGGTGAGTATAGTGGCACTTAGGGATTGTTCTGGATCTGGAGTATTTGCTGGGCAGAAAAGTCTTAGGGAAGAAGAGAAGAAAGAGCTGGAATTGAAACACAACACACAGAAATTGAAACAAAATCACAGAATAATTCAGGTGGAAGGGATCTCAGGAAGTTTCTGGTCCAGCTTCTTGCTTGAAGCTGGGTCAGCTGTGAGATCAGAGCAAATTGCTCCGGGATTTATCCACTGTAGGATCTCCAGGGCTCTAAGGGAGTCGGGGTCAGCCTGGGATGAAAGAGTGCTGGGGAAAGCTGGGACCTCCAGCCTGAGGCTGGCCAAAAAGGCCCTGGTTTGGGAAGTAGTTTTGAGGTGAAATTCTCTAAAATCACCAAATCCTTTGTGGACACGAGAGCTCTCAGTGTTGTAAAACCGCCCCTTTGGTGAGACATTTAGAGCTGCAGCCAAGAGCCGGGGTCTCTACTCCCTTTGAGCTCTGTGAAGGTAAGACAAGGCTCAGTCATGGCTCTGACCACTCTCGTCCTCTCCAGCCCCTGGGAAAAATGACTCGGGCAGCTTTGATTCTGTTGATGCCAGAGGAATCCTCCTCTTCAAAGTCGTCCTGAAGCTGCTGGAGTTGGCAGCTCTGCCCCCGAGAACGCTGTTTCAGATTATCAGGTGAGCTGCCTTAGTTCTGTGAGGTAGAGAAGGGAGGTCTCCACTTTACTGCAGTATTTGCGCCTTACATAACAAAATATACAGAACATGGGGGCCCCAAGACTAGATTTGTATCTAGTTGGACACCCAAAAGCACCTGCACAGCTCAGACACCTGCTCTACAAAGACACTGTTGTAAATGCCACCACATGTCTGTCACACACCTCTGCGGTTTCAACATCCTCACGTACCTGGTCTTTCCAGACATGCGGGTGCACAGCGGCCGGTGCTGAGCAGGGCCTTGGGCTCTGTTTCGCAGGACAATGGCACCCTCTTTTGTCTTCTAGTTAGTACCAGCTGAGGCTTAAGGACTGTGCTGGCCAAAAACTCTGCACGGGTGGTGACTTCTTCAAGCGTTGTAGAAAGAAGCCCCACAAAATTCAGGAAGAGCTGGTTTCCCCTACGCTTGCCTTTGTAAGCGCTGCCCGCGTCTCAGCCATGAACAAAGGGGAGGCAGCAGCTTCTGTGGAGCACCTCAAGGGCAAGGCCTGAACACTGTCACCTCCACCTGCCCAAAAGGGAAGTCACTGGAGCAACGGGGGTGATATCCCCACTGGGGCGTTGGCCACAGCTGCTTCTGTTCCCTCCTGGCACGTGGCCTGCTCTGATCGGTGCTTCTGGTATGGAGTTCAGCGAGGCTGAGGGTCAGCCCTGCATCAGCAAACCTGTCCCAAGGTAATTCCCAAGAGAATCATAGAATTCTCTTGAATTCCCAAGAGAATCATAGAATTTGGTTGGAAAAGACCTTGAAGATTATCAAGTCCAACCATTAACCTGGCACTGCCAGGGCACCACTAACCCCTGGCCCTCAGCACCACATCTCCACGGCTCGGAAACCCCTCCAGGGATGGGGACTCCACCACTGCCCTGCCCAGCCTGGCACAGCCCTTCACAGCAAGAAATTGTTCCTCATGGCCAACCTCAACCTCCCCCGGTGCAACCTGAGGCCGTTTCCTCTTGTCCTATCCCTTGTTCCTTGGGAGAAGAGCCCAACCCCACCTGGCTCCAACCTCCTTTCAGGGAGTTGTTGAGAGCGAGAAGGTCTCCCCTGAGCCTCCTTTTCTCCAGGTTCAACCACCCCAAGGTCCCTCAGCTGCTCCTCACCAGACTTGTGGTCTAGACCCTTCCTCAGCTTCGTTGCCCTTCTCTGGACATGCTCTGGCCCCTCAATGTCCTTCTGGGAGTGAGGGGCTAGCTGATCTTCCCACTGATTTCTAAACAAAACACTATGACGCTGGCAAAGCCAAAAAAAGGGCTTGAACCCACTGCTTCGTTTGAGAGAAAATTCTTCTGGGAGAGAAACCGGGTGCAGGAGGTGAGAGACAGGAGATGCTTCAACTGTGTAACAGTCGCAAAGGAGATGTGGGGACAGGCCTGAAAGCTTGTGCTTTGTTTAATCAGGCAGCGGCTCTCAAGCCTCCGCTCACTGCAGGAGGAGGAGACACTCCTGACATCAACGTCAAGCACCCAAACACACCACTTCGCCTGACAACAGACAGCCCAGGCAAGACACAAGCACAGGTGAGCGTGAAATGAGAGGGGACACGTTACACTTTGTCATGTGGGGACTGCAATTTGAGCAGAAGTGAGCATGGCTGGTCACTCCTGTAACCCATACGTTAGCTGTCTGGCAAATGCTTTAAGATGCAGGTATTAAGGACCAATTTTGTCACAAGTGCAAGGAAAAATGAAACCAGAGGTATAATAATAGCTTACTTGTTTATTAACTGGCAGCATGAATTGGTTGTAACCCGCCAGCACTGCATCATAACACGTCACCAAGGCGTTTTTTGTATTGTATGCGTGCACGTGGCACATAGTCCCACCTGGGCGAAGCTGGGCGATTTCCCCACCATGGTCCCTGTCTTCTCCTTCAGCTTCCCTCCCTCCTCCCAGAAGGTGCAGGCAGCCCAGCAGTACAGGCACAGGCTGGCTCTCTGTGGAAAACCAGCAGGGCCCAGATCAGCCTGCAGACCTCCTGCAGCGAGCACTTCCACCACACCTTCTGCACCTACTCCTGGTCATGGAACACCCAATGGGAGCTGGTGACAGCCACTGACCTCCAAAGGCTGGGCCACCGGTGATGGATGCCTGGCACAGGCCATGCCAGGAAACTGCCTGGGGTTCTTATCAATGTTTATGACATGCAAGGGTCAAGAGGATGGGGCCAGACTCTTGTCAGTGGTGCCCAGCAACAGGACAAGGGGCAACAGGCACGAACTGGAACCCAGGAGGTTCCATCCGAACAGGAGGAGAAACTTCTTTACCGTGAGGGTGTCCAAGCCTGGCCCAGGCTGCCCACAGAGGTTGTGGAGTCTCCTTCTCTGGAGATTCCAAGCGCACCTGGACGTGATCCTGAGCACCCTGCTCTGGGTGAGCTGCTGGAGCAGGGGGTAGGACGAGATGATCTCCAGAGGTCCCTTCCAACCCCCCACCACGCCGGGATGCCGTGACACCAGCAGAGGCTGGTGAACGCTGGACACCAGTGGCTTGGGCCGGACCTGTTTTCAGCCCCGTGCATGAAACGCGAAATAAAAACCTGTAAGCGCGTTCCCCGCCCCACACGCTCCCCCTCCCGCCGCCATTCCCCTGAGGGAGCGGCCGCGCGCTTCCCGCCGCCGCCCTCACGTGATAACAGTAGCCCTCACGTGACCGCCGCCGGCGCCGGCCCAGTCCTCTTTCGGGTCCGACCACGTAGCGTTGCTTCCGGTTCCGGAGGCGCCCGTAGGAGGCATCATGGCGGCGCCCAGGGAGGCGCCGGAGCGGCGGCCCTTCGGGAGGCGCTTCCTCACCGCCCCCGCCCGCCTCTTCCAGCACAACGCCTGGTGAGGGCGGCTGCCGCCTCCTCCTTTTTCTCCTCGCCCCGCCAGTGCCCA
>VZZY01000977.1:389985-412895 GCA_013400335.1 Eurystomus gularis
CCTGCGGTTCCTCTCCGCGCTCGGCCGCGGGGCGGTTGTGGGGCGAGGGGTGGCCGGGAGCGGGCTCGTCCTCGCCATCCCGGCCTGCAGGTTGTGTGTGGTGTGGTGCCGTGGAACGGGATTCTCGGCGGCCGGGGCGGGNCGCTCCGCTTCACGGGGGCCCGGCCGCAGGCATTGATCGCGCCCTTCTCTCAGGGATCACCCCTGAAGTGCCCTGAAGGGCGGGCAGGCCGGGGGCAGCTGTGGGGCTGGTGGCCACGCAGCGACTAGGGGCCGGGCAGCGTAGCAAGAGGTGCCCAGAGGAATTGAGGGTGTGGGAGGGCTCTGTCCTGTTCGGGCGGTGCTCGGGGGTGTTAATCCCTGGGGCGTCCTGAGCCTTCCCCTGCTCCTCCCGAGGCAGTTGGAATCCCTCAGGCTCCTTTGATGTTTCAGGAGAATGTGGTGTTTTGGCTTGTAGTAATTGTTATATTGCTATAGTTAATAAAGCTAATAAATATGTAGTAATATACAGTTAGAGTTAATAAATCTGCTCTCGGAAGTCTGTAACCCTTCTGCATCTGCATACGTTGGTGACTAATGTATAAATTGAACAAAGATCATTTCACCCATCTGCTGCCACGCGCTGTGACTGTGAGGTCGTGCTGGGTGTTAGCTTGGAACAGGAGGTCTTTGGTTGGAGAAAGCTGTTGCTTTAAGATGCAGTAAGCACCCAGATTCTCAAATTTACTGAGAACTGAAGGTATTTTGCATTTTTAAAAATATGTCCACTTTGGGTCTCTGGCTGCTATACTCTCTTATAAACGTATGTTTAATTTGTAATAAAGTAATATGTGCACGTATCAGCCTGTCATTTACTTGGGGACTCCACTGTACCAAAGGTATGTTACAGATGTGTATTCTCAACGGTATTTTCCTGCAGAAACTCCTAGTGTTCTAATTTTTCACAGACTTAAATGCCGGGTCTTTGTTTTGTGAGTGAATATCAAAAGACTTAATTCCTCCTGAGGCCAGAATAGTGCTTCTTGGTCCTTGTATTCTGCTTTTCATTCACTTGTTTTAATGAAAAAAAGGCCAAGTGAATCACTTTAATGACTACACAACTGTGTATACGCATTTAAGTTATTAATACTTCTTAATGCTTTAAAGCTGCCTGCATATTTTTCTCATAATTGGATTTAATATTAATTCTTTTACCTTCCAAATAGCCCTACTGCATTTTTTGTTTTAACTTGAGAAAGAAAATGTAGTTTTCTAAGACCGCTACATCAGATGGCTCATGTTGATGAGCTGCTTGAGCACCCGTGTAGGAACGAGGGCTTTTCACTGTCTGAGAACAGCAGCTCCTCTCTGAGGAGGCCTGCTTGTGCTGAGTGCCCTCATAGTAAGGATTTATTTTCTCCAAGCATGGCTGAGCATCAGAGAGGGAAAAGGGACAGGGGACAGATTTGGTGGGACCTTTTCTAGTTACATCTTTTGTAATGCTGCAAGTGCAGTTCATTCAGAACGGGGAACTGTGTGTGCGATTGCTGCTGAGCTGGAATTGGACATCACGGAGAAGGTCCACAGCGTTTGGTTTGGAGGGCTGTCTATGCCTTTCTCTTTTCCCTCTGTCTTTGCCCTACCACTCTCGGCTGAGTAGTTCATCTTATTTTTCCCAACAGGGATAATGTGGAATGGTCGGAAGAGCAGGAAGCCAGTGCCAGGAGTAAAGTTCAAGAGAACAGCTCACAGCTATTGCCGCAAGACAAGCAAGGTACGTTTGGGTCGTCTTCTAATGCTGAATCTTGACTTTTCCCTACAAGAGCGGCACAGTCTGGCCAGAGCTACATGTGCACCATCATTTACTCCTACCTTCCTCCCTCTCCCAAATCACTCAAAATATGTTCCCTGGTTGTTGATAATGAAAAATGGGGGAGGGGGAATCTTTCTGTTCTTAATTTACCTCTCTCTGGCCTGTCTGCCTTCTGCAGAGACTCATCCCCCTGGAACAGAAATGGTCTTGGTTGGGAGGAGTCATCTCGGATTGAGCTTTGTTCATGTTCTGTATGTTTAAATACTCGTTACTGTTCCTTGTCAACAAACTTCTTTCATTATGCTGTTACTGCCTCTGCTTGGTGTTGCTCTCTAAAGCTTAACTTCTAACTTCTTTTGTTTGCTTGCACACTGCAGAGCTACCCCTAATTCAAGCTCAGTTTTTCTTTTTAAGTATCTAATAGTGTCCATATCTGTCTCTACCAAGTTAACAAACAACATGATAATAATTAAATCAGATGTGAAGAAAGATTATTTGCTCCTGATGGAAGTGTTTGTTATCAGAGGGGCAGAAAATGGGTTCCAAAGTTTATTTCCTCAAGCTTGGCTTAAAGGATATTTATGCATCCAAACTGCAAAGCTTACCTGAATTGCAGTCAAGCTCAAGGTGCACAGTTCTATAGCCGAGTAACACGGTGGAAGCTGTTGGTTAACATACATCTTTCCTCCACGCCTGGTGGGTATCATCCAGCCCCTTGGCTGATGCTGAAATGGCTTCCTGTTCTTTGTATGATAAGAGACTTTATTTGATGATGATCTTGTTAGACTCTGCCGAGCTCTAGGATGGATCTGCTCCTTTTGTTCAAATTAAATTGAGTGTGTCATCTGTAAGGCGATGCTGAGCACTACTGGAGCTATTGAGACAGTTCCCATATAGCTTCCAGTTGTGTTCACAATAGCAAATTTAATTATACCAAAGAGCAACCCTCCTAATTTCTTGGATTCCCAGAAGCATCCAGCAGTTTCTATTGTGATGCCCATTGTGTTGAGTTCATTTTAAAATCTGGTTAACATTAAAGGATGCTGCCTGTCATGCTTTGAGAACCTATATGCAACTCTGAAATTGTGGAGCAATTTGCCGTTAGAGCAGTTTGTCAGGTCTTTATGATGTATTTCCCAGACTGAACAATGGAGGCCAGTCAAATTTTGATGCTTGCTATTCAGTGGGAAGCGTGTGGAGACAATGGGATGGCTGAGACCTAGGGAAGCCAGCCGAGCCAAATGTGCCTGAAGGGTCGAGTATTTTGAGAATCAGTGATGTCCAAGCAGGAGAACAAAGGCAGGCTATTGGTCATTATGGCTGTATTATTCTGTGCACTTCTTGAGGCTGTCAGAATTTGTTCTGAAGAAGGGGAGAAGTTCTGTGGGGTATGTCGAAGATGTGTCTCCGGGCTGGCAACAAAGAAAGAAGTGGAAGAGTTTCTTGGTTTCCTTTTGAAGCTCCATAATTAGCCCCCATGCATTTCAGGGGGTCCCTGGTTCTCTTCCTGTCTTTTGTGAACAGTTACTTTTGTTTGCCCTTCTTCTGCAGTGTGAGAGGGTGAGTATGGGCTTGGCTTTGGGGGTGTCCTTACAAAGACGAGCAGAAAAGTCAGGAGTCCTTATCAAGAAAGACTCTGGAGGAATCTGGCTCGCGCGCCGATGTCCCCATGAGCTAATACCACAAAAAGGCTCTTGAAGCAATATTATGTGAATTTTTCTGGCATAAGTTAGGCAGGAAGTCAGACTGAAAAATTAATATAGTCATTTTTTTTGCTTTAAATCTGTTTGTTGGATGATCTTTGTCAGCTGGCCCTTGATTTATTGCATTTATATTGTTACTGATCCTTTATTCCAGTGCTTTGAAAGCACTCGGCTGTGAGGTAAACAAGCTTTAAATAAAGCTGCAACACATGTGGGCTGGAATATAACAGCTACTCAATAGCATCCGCAGAATTTCGCAATAATTTAGCCCAGGAGGAGCACAATGTCTTGTTCAGCGTTACACTGTGGCAAAAAAAGTGGGTAACCCATAATGTCTGGGCTGGAATTTTGCCCTAGCACCTTCAGTAAGCATCCCATTAGAGTCAGGCTGTTGTGGGGTTGTTAGGGACCAGGAGGAATCAGGACTTCCTACTTTTGTTAGGTGAAAGAGCATTTCCAGCCCCAGCAGCCTTGCGTCTCTCTGCTAGTACGTGGAAGAGGTGACAGTTCAGGAAGGCGTGTGCCAGGGTGTGAATCTTTAACACTTCCTCCTCTGACACGAGCAGTCATTGAGTTCTCCTGTGCAAATAAGCTGACTTGACCCTGCTTGTTTTGAGCTACGGTGAGAGCGTGGCACAAACTTACTGCTGTAGCCTAATATCAGACATGAAAATTTTTCAGCTTGAGGTTTAAAGGCAAGGCTTCTTAAAAGGAGAAAATCCTTGTGGTTGAGGTAAAGAGATTATTTTTATATATAGCTCTTTGTGCTTCAGGGATAGATCCTACTAAAAATACACATACGACTGACTTCTGATTCTTTGTTAAAGCCGTTTTTGTCTGCATTTGGCTGAGGCTATATATTTTTCCAGATGTTTCTGGTTCATTTTACTATCTCCCTTCAGATATTGTCTAAACACTTGCATGCTTTTCAGAAAGACTAATAGTTCCGGTGACACTAACCTCCCATTTAAAGATGCCTGCTTTTTCTCCTAACCCTGCTCTTAGCAGATGTTGAAGAGAGGTCGTCCATCCTCATATACGGGTGTCATCTTTAATCGTGGGAGGATCATTTGCTTGCAGTGATGCCCTTGTTGCTGTGCGAAGCTGGTGAAGGAGTTGCACGTTACTGAAATGCAGTTGGGATCTCCGGCCGTGGAGGTTAATGCCTCCAGATGATTGCAAGCATAGGATGCTATAATTAGCTCTTGGTTCCCAGGACAGCAAACTCATCACATTGATGAGAGAACTCATCACAAGCCAGTTTGATTCATAACTTCCCCTGGAAAAAATAGCTCCCCTAGAATTGTAGTTGATCGGTGAAGGTATGTGGAAATACTTTGATGGGTGACTCAAATTTCTTTAGATCATGGCTTTGTAAGAGTTCTTCCAGCTTTCTGTAGTACTCATCTTGCTACTGGAATGTATCCGCTTGGTGTGAAAATGGTGACGCTGGCTGCAAAAGTTGATTCTGACCATCTTTGGTCTGTCCACTTTAGCTCTCCACTATTACTTGAATGACGGTGATCGCTTCTGCTAATTCCCCTCTCTCGCTTTAATTCATGAATGCGTGATGCTCTGATGTGCACAGAACTGTGGAAAACAAAGCGCTGCAGGCTGGGCTCTAGCAGTGCTTGTGTAAAACGTGCTGTCCTGTAATCTTGGAGTGTTGCACAAAGGCTAATTGAGCTTTCTGCCAGGCCTCTATAGATGACTAATTTTGCTGATTCTCCATCTGAGAAAAGGGGAAGTGTTTTGCACAGGAGCTCTTCAGCTCCAGGCAGCTCTCACAGAATTCCTTAGAAGTTGTGAGTGCTTGACACAGTGTCATGAGGCTCCAAAATGAATTGTTCCAGTGAACCGAACAAGTCAGTGTTAGAGGTGGAAGTAAAACCTGGATTTCTTCATTCCAGTCTCCTTCAAAGAGGCCTTTTCTGCTGCCAGCTTCCTTTAAATCCTAGCAGGAGACAGACAGTTTGTCTTCTGTCTCTTTTCCCTTTTTTAATCCTAAGAAAGTGACTGTGAGGCGGCAGGCTGAGTGTTTATGAGGGATGGCACAATTTAAAGGTGATTTTCAGTCAATAACCTTATTTATTAGATTGCTGAATAGATGCCTTCAGTGATCCCTCGCTGTCTGAACTGGTTAAATGCTGAGACCTTCTGATTTGGCTGCTGGTGACGTGTGTGTTTGTGTTCACAGAGGAATATGAGGTGAATGCTAAAAGGTACTGGGATGACTTTTATAAAATCCACGAAAATGGCTTCTTCAAGGACAGGCACTGGCTGTTCACTGAGTTTCCAGAGCTGGCACCTAACAGGAACCCGAGTCAAAATGGAGATTCTGTGCGTGAATTTAGTAACAAAGAAGAATCCAACCAGGAAGGGCTGAGAAGCTGTGAAAATGGACATTGTTCATTGGAAACCAGGGCAGAGAATCAGTTAAACCTGACAAAAAGCACACCTAAGATCTCCACAGAGGAGCTGGCTACGCAGAAGTATAGTGAGCTGAATCAGAATGATGGAGATTACCCGGGATCATCTGCATCTTACCGTATATTAGAGGTAATGGTTGTAAAACAGAGTCACTCATCAAACAGTCCCTCGTATCAGTGTTAGTGTGACTGGGACATAAAAATATGCATCGTTGGCGAACAGCAAGTGAATGGGATGATTGCCTTAAGTCAGTGAAATGCAGAAAACAGGGCAGCTTCGGACAGAGTTAAATCTGTTGGGATTCTTTTGGTTCAGACTCTGAATTGGCAGAGCGCAAGGACCGTAAGATGCTTCCGAGTTCAAAAGACAAACTTACTATCAGATGTTGAAACAAGCATTTAAAAGTCTTCTTTTGAGGAAGCTGATTCTTTTACTTGTCTGTATAAAGCTTTCCCTTGTCACTTACGTTTTTGCATGTTTGTGCTGACTCATCTGCCTTGGGAGGTGCCAAACAAAACAATGAAACCAAGGATGTAAAGATGCTGTTTGGTTTGTTCCGTGTGGCCATGTGATAATGGGGAATCTCAGACTAATGCAGGGTTTGTCCCAGAAAAGCCCGTAGGACTTAAAACATTTAGACTCCTGACAGCTGGCAATGACCTTTTGCTCTGCCACCTCTAGTTTTCTCACTTAGCTCTCACTGGTTTTGTTGAATGCTTCGTGTTCTGTGGAAGTCCTGCCCTTGCAGGGAGAGTCAATATGAACTGCCCTTTCGATTTTTTCTTTTTATTTAATCTGAGGCTTTGAGGCTTCCTCAGCCTTTGACGTTCTTGGGTCATTGTGGCTTTCCCTGTGTTGCTTGCATACTTTCAGTAGTAGCTGTCGCTGCAAGCCATCAGTGGTGTTTTCTGCTAGGGCTATTTCAATTTTACCGATTCCTTAAACATTCAGAGGCAAATTCCCCAAAAGTGGTTGTGTGAGCCGCCTTCTCTTCAGATGGGAACGAGCAGAAGGAAGAATAAGGCAGGATCACTGGGGCCCTAGTTGTAACTTGAGGAAGAGCCATCTAGTGAAGGAACCTCTGAAACAGCAGGAGGTCACGGTGGTAAAGCAAACCTCATTCTCCATTGCTCTGATTTTCTGTGGAAGTGAAAACAACTGATCCGTGGCTTTTGCCAGTGCTTCAGTGACTCATACTGGTTGTTACGCTTGGGATTCCAGCAATAACAGTTTTCAAACGAGTAACAATATAGAGCTTGTTAGTAAGAGCTCTCTGAGAACTGGCTTAGTGGTTTCCCATGCTTATGTGTAAACCTGCTTCTCGGAGGTGAACATCCCCAGATCTCACAGCGAGATGTGCAAATGGTGACTGCTATGCTCAGTTGTTACTCATGAGTTGCTCCTTTTTCCGTGGCTGTGGAGAGATGATTTGAAGTTGGCTACGTGACATATGCTGAAGAAATTATTTTCACTGTGTGTATTTCACTTTGCTGTGTTTGTGCAGGTTGGCTGTGGTGCTGGAAATACGGTCTTCCCAATTCTACAAACCAACAAGTAAGTTATTCCCAGCAGGTTTTTACTTGCATGATGTACCAGCCTCTGAAAAACAGTTGCCTGTGTTCTTAGTTTAGACGATCTCGGAGAAAAGCCAGATGCAAATGGTACATTTGCCATCTGCGACTTCAAGTGGTTGTGTTTTGAGCTTGGAAATCTTTGGTCTTAGAATGCAACCAGCAAAACATGGTGTGAGTTTACATGTCTCACTCTGAAAGCGTTTCCACACAGACCTTAGTGTGTCTCCTTTTCTGGAAGGGAAAGTAAGAGTCAGTTCCATAGGAGAATAACTGAGGCGTAAAAGAGCAACGTGATCCATCAGATTTTGCACCAGTCGTTATTGACAGATCAATAAACCAAACCCAGGACTTCTGGCTCCAAATTGGAGCACATTCAAGACACTTCTGTAATTCCTGTGGAGCACCTTTATGTACATGATGATAGTTTCTTTCATTTATTTCAGTGACCCAGGCCTTTTTGTTTATTGCTGTGATTTTTCTACAACAGCTGTGGATCTTGTCCAGGTAAAGTCGGTGGTGACTTATGAAGGTAGGAAGTTTCTGGTGCCAATTGCCCGTTAATACAAACATACCGAAGCTGCCACTGGCTGTCAAGCTGCGTTGGCAGCTTTCTGTTCTCAGCCAGCCCTGATGCTGACCCTTGTACTGGTAAATCAGGAGCACGAGCCGTTAAAGATTGTAGAAATGAGGGAAGTTGGAGTTCTCAAAATGTCACATTGGCAGCAGACAAGTCAGCCGGATTTTCTTTCCCCTGAGGCTGGCAGTACTTTTTTGAATCCAGGGCTCTTTTAGCTGAGTAACTGCTGAACTCTGAAAACATTCAGGCTGTTTTTTAACAGGAACTGAAGTTGGTTTTGGTTTGTGTGTGTGTGTTACTGTCACTGCAGTTCCAGGAACGCGGTCTGCTTCCTTCTGCACAGACAGCTGAGGAAGGATGCAGTTGTCTGTGGAACTGCTGGAATTTAGTCTGAGGACAAAATACCTCTAACAAATTCCAGGTCAGAAGAGAACTGAGAATGTATGAAGTATCAAATGTTACCTGTCACTTCACGAGATGAGATGGGGAGTGCAGCAGCAGAGGCAGCGTGCTGCTTCAGCCTCTTAAGGTGACACAAGCCCTGTTTATAGGGGCTACTGCAATCCATAGCAGCAGCTTCAGAAAAACGTAGAACTTCTTTGAGAAATCTAAATGGGATTTTTAAGAGCGTGACTTTAGGCAGCCAGGTTTGATTTTTAGGGGTATTGAGAGTAGTCTGCTTATAGTTGAAATGAATATTTATTTCAGTGATGCGGAGAGAGGCCTGGATGTTCTCACTTTTGTAAAGGTTTCCTGCTTAACAGTGTAAATCTCTCACTTCTTACCACTATTAGTGGAAAATCTGACCTTAAAATTGCAATAATCCCTCAATCCAGTTTTGGGTTTTGGCAGTGCTGATTGTCTGCGCGTAACAAGTCCAGAGCTCTTTGTAGATCTCCCATGTGTACTTATTTTTCACATTTCACCCCTGTTCCTTCTCTGACCAGGGAACTCATCTGAACCCACCTGCCTTAGTTTAGTGAGGCTGAAACAGATCTCGGGACACTCTTTTTTATTATGTGAAAATTAAAATGCTCCCACGTCCAGATAATATTGAGATCAGGGTCTGCTGCTAATGCTTTTATTTCTCTCCCCTTAAATGCAGAACAATGCAGAATATGATTCTTCTCGCTGCTTTGCATTTGTCCATGACCTGTGCAATGACCAAAGTCCTTTCCCGATGCCTGATGAGAGTCTTGACGTTGTTATTCTTATCTTTGTCCTCTCAGCGATTCTCCCAGAGAAGTAAGTTTTAATAATTCCTTCTGGCTGCCGAAGATAATGCATATAGAGCTGGAGTTCTTTTAATAGTAGATCCCTTCATATCGAGGAAAATGAAAGTTTGTTCTGTGTCTGGTCCAGTTTTCCATTAAGCCTCTGAAAATGAAATCTGCAGGTACTTTGTTGTAACCAATTCTGGCGCAGGGTAGGTGGGATTTTGAAGTGCTAAGGGGCTATGGGCGCTGTCTTGCTGCAGTCGTAGCTGATCACCTGTTCTGAACCCATTTGTGGGCAGTATGCTGCTAGATTTTAAGGCTCCAAAGCTAGATTAATTTCTTATATGGGAGGTGGCAAGAAGAGAGGGGAGAGGTTCAGAAAGCAGTTAAGAAAACGGCTGTGATCTCAGTGTGACAGCGTTATAACCTACACTGGTCTCTCTTTTTCGTTCCCTTTGGGTTTATTTCACAGCATTTTTCTTCAAGTTCTTTTATTACTTGTTTTACAGAAACCAGTGGAAATACTTTGGTAATTAGTAAGAGAGAGCAGTTAATCCCTGCTGTGGCAGGCTCAGTTATCGTCGGAGGGGGAAAAAAAAAAAAAGCAGAATCGGGGAGTGTCAGAAATAAGGCAGCCAAATAAAATCAACCCACCTAAGTCTGAGAGAGCTCAGAAACATACGTAAAACTTCATCCCTTCTTTTTGGGAAATGTGCTAAGAAAACGAGCATCAGTTTGCAGAAAGTTGAATACTTTGGTTTTGTTTGTTCCTCAGGATGCAATGTATTGTTAACAGATTGAGTCGCCTTCTGAAACCAGGAGGGATGATTTTGTTACGAGACTATGGCCGTTATGATCTGGCCCAGCTTCGGTTTAAAAAAGGTATTATCTTTTCCCTGGGGTGTTTTGCAGATCGTTAATAGATGATGCTTCTCTGGAGTAGTGTCTACTCTGTTTAGGAGGCAGCGCATTAGTTCCCCTCAAGCACAGCGTGTGCTGGGAGAAGTGCCTCTTACTGGGTGGCAGTTGTTGATTTTTAAATGATAGCTGGTAACTGTTTAAATCCCTCTTGCCCTTAGGTCAATGTCTGTCTGACAACTTCTATGTGAGAGGTGATGGCACCAGAGTCTACTTCTTCACACAAGGTAGGAGGCTAAAAAACATCCCTCTGACTCTCCTCACTTCTTTTTGTCCCTGTGCCCTCAAGTTTTACCACGAGCTCTTTCCAGGCTGTCTGTCTTGGAGCAGTGTGAAATGTTAAGCGTGCAGGGACCTGGGCTTTTCGCTGGCTGATGTAAATGTGGCACCGTGAATTCCTTAGTGGAAAATCCTTTTACAGAAAGCCTAGTGTCTTTGCTACACTGGGAGGGGTGGGTTTAGAGGAGCTCTCCTTGAATCTTGTTGCCTGTGGATGGTGGGGTGAAACGGACACCACTTGAAGGAACTTCTCTTAACTTGACTGTTCTCCAAGGAAAGAAGAAGGGTGTGGTTCAGCACAGAGCTGAGGCAGCCTCTCCAGTTCTGCTGCTGCTTGGGGGTTGTATTCTCCCTGCCTGTCACCAGTTGCACCTCCACTCACATCCTCCGTGGGCCACTCTGCGTGGTCAGTTTTAGAGCAGTGGCACAACCGCAACGACCTGTTCCCTTCCCCGCTGCACGAGTCTTGTTTGTCACAACAAAATGAATGTTGAACGCGTGTTTGGCAAACGCTGCACCATGGCAAGCATCTGATAAAAGAGCACAAGCTGGGACCTGTTAGCCCTTTTCTACAGAAACTCCGTACGAATCACATGCTCCTGGGCTGCAGTTGAACGAGCTCTCTGCTGCTCAGCAGGACTCGGTCTGGCTTTGCCCACGGCCACTGTGCTGGGGCACTACCAGACTTATTTGCTGGGTCAGGAATACCTGCCAGTGTAAGTCTTGCAGCCTCGAGGGCTCTTAGTGCTTTGATTGGGACCCAACAGGGTGTGGTTTTTTTCAGGATTTTTTTTTCCAAAACTTAACCTTAATGAATCCCATTCCCCTCCAGCCTATACAGCACAGAGCTTACTGCCACCGTTTAAAAATGTGGGTCTGATCCTGTTCTTTGCTCTTGCAGACTCTGAAATTCCTCTGGAGAGAAGGGGGGAGGAATGGATCTGCCCCTACTCGCCAGAAGATGCTCCCTTAATCGGTTACTAGAGGCAATACTCCCGTCTGAAACTGCTGCTGTTTTCTTTGTCAAGTCTCTGTAATTCTGATTGTCCTCCCAAATAATTTTTTCTTTCCTTGGTAGAAAGTGAACTCAAGGGAAACTAGAGAAACTGGGGCCTTGAGCAACCTGGTCTAGTAGGAGGAGTCCCTGCCCATGGCAGGTGGGTTGGAACTAGATGATCTTTAAGGTCCCTTCCAACCCAACCCATTCTGTGATTCTATGATCTTAATCCCCCCATAGCAGAGTAGTTAAGTCCTGTCTGATCTTTGTTCCCCTGCCAGTGAGACCACGAGTTTACTCTGACCCATCTTTCAACCCAGTTTAGCCCTCAGTGGGAGCAGGTATCTGATAAATGAAAGCTATGGCATCCTCAAGCTCCTTCTCTCTGCTTCCAGATGAATTAGATGATCTGTTCACAACAGCCGGGCTGGAGAAAATCCAGAATCTGGTTGATCGGCGATTGCAAGTGAACCGTGGGAAACAAATGACGATGTACCGAGTATGGATCCAGTGCAAATACCGCAAGCCTGCTGCCCCTCGGCTGTGAGGGACGGGACCCGCTGCTCAGGCTGGAGCCTCTTCGTGGCCATGGGCAGTGTCTCCTCCTCGTGAGCTGTGGTTTTATGGAGTTGAGCACACACCGGACCTCAGTGCCTTTTACAGTGCCTAGCATCACTTCAAGTGAGTTTTGCTAATGACGAATGCACTAAGAGGAGACCAAGCAGTATTTTAGATGTCTTGCTACTGGTCTAAGTTTTTTAAACTGTTTTGTGGTTTTAACTTGCTCAGCTGCTCTAAGGCAGCATGACCGCTTGAGTAGCACGTCACTCTTACTCTGGATTTCCTTTTGAAACAGGAGAGCTTTGACCTTACCTCTGTATTGTGTACTCTTGTCTTGGGAACAAAAACCATACAAAGGGTAAATCTGCTCTTCTCTGCAACTGGTCACTAGGCCTAACGTGACTCCATTATCCAGCTTATCTCGTGCAGCTCTATTCTAGTCGCTCAGGTTTGTGCAAATCCACAAGTTCGAATACACCGATGGAAGGCAGGAACTGAGAGCACGCTGGTTTCTCTGTGCCATCTTCTTCATGGATGCCTCGTGGTGTGCAGATAACCTGTGGAGAAAGCAGATTGAGCTGCCGTGCCCTCATGTCCACAAGGATGTCCATCTAGAGCTAGCACACTATGACTCAGGTGCTATAAATTCATGTCAGGCAGGGGTCAGGTTTTCAAAGGTTTGGGACTGATGCTGGTTTGGGGGCACCTCCAGAGTACAGAGTATCACAAGCAGCTCATGGGACCACAGAATTACCTGCTTTTTCTGCTTGAAGAGTGAGAAGCAGCTGGCTGCAGCCCCCAGGTCACAAACTGCACTACCCTGTCACGGTGGTGTGCTAAAGACACCTGTCTTTGATAAGAAATCTGAAGAATTTCTACCGCTCCTGTTTAACTTTTTAGAGGAAACCAATATTGTGGCTTTCTGAAGGTATTCCCCCACCTTTGACAGCAAATACCTTTTATCTTTGCTTGTTTTCTTTTGTTATTTTTAGGGCGTGGTGCAACAGGTATTAGAATAAATTTTGTGGTAATGCTTTTCAGTGCTGGTTTGATTAATATAAACCAGGCTTCTTCAGAAACTCACATGCTTCTGCACGCCTGATCTGAAGGATTTGGGCCACCGTTGGGTAACTACAGGTTTTTTTTTCCCTTCTTCTGTTATCATGTCTCACTAGCGCCTGCTCTCGTCTCTCAAGAAGGAAAGCCTTGGCTGATATCTCCTACCTTGTTTTAATTTACAAAGCAACAAGGTTTATTGTGTACGCACCGCTGACTGAAGAGCAGTTCACGCGACACAAAGCACACGTATTTTGTTAGCTACAGGCTTGTATTTGTAGCTTGCAGTTGCCTAAGAGTAACTGTCAACTCTAGAGACACAAGTTATGAAATAACTGCTGTCTTGAAACAGGAGAAGGAGTAAAAAGATGAGGAAATGTCACTGCTGTCTTCGGAGAGTCTGCAGGAGTCCTGGAGAGTCAGAGCAGGAGCACCCTGACTTGTAAAACGTTGGAAGGGGCTGTAGCAGGACACAGAGCATGTGGCAGCACCGTCGGTTTGAAACTTCCACGTCACTGGGTCACTCTGCAGGTGTTAGTGTGTCTGCTGCCCGAAGGCTTCTGCGTCAGGACATTTCAGCCCTTCCAGTGGAACGGTGGCCCAGAAATCCGTTCACACCACAAAGGCAGGCTGCAGTGCTGGGGGAGGAATGGAAATGCACCACTGCTTTTTAATATATATCTCTAGCTCTTTTAAATCGTGTTGAAAGGGAGTCAGACAACCGGGAAAAGAATTCACGTTCAATTTGTTGTACTGTCTTTTCTAAAGGGCTTAGAGACTTTCCAGCATCTGCAAATGAAACAGGAGGTGATAGGGCTGGCTTTCTTTCAAAGCACATTTGGCTTCTGCTGGGCACAAACCTGACCCAACCCAGAAGCTGTGCAGTCGCTGCTGTGTTTTTGTGCTAACCCTACAAAGTCTGGTTCCCTGCCGAGGTCGGTACCTCAGGGAAGGCCTAGGCAAAACACGGCTCAAGGCCTCTGGGAGCTGAGCAAGCTCATGTCTCCTCCTCTTATCCAGGCGAGGAGCCTGTGACTGTTCGACGTGACGTGACTCATGTAACCAGCTCTTTCAGTGAAAGACCTCCCATGTGTCACTGGTGCCTTAGGCAGCTCCCTGGGGTCCTTTCCTTCTTGGTCCCCGGAGGGAGACCTCCTCCTGGGATGGCTTTATCTCCCTGGAAGAAAAATTACTGACTGGGGTAAACAAGCAGCATAATTAGTGTGAATTAAAATAATTTGAAAAATGCCTTATTAATCATCCAAAGGCTTGTAAGCAACACAAGAAAATATGTTTTTAATTATAAATATGATTTATTTAAAGTTGATGGACTCGCCTTTAAATTTAAGATCCTGAATGAGAGAAAATGAAGGCTAGTAATTTATTTCTTTCTACTTTCAAGGCTACCTCCCAGTTGCCTGCCTGGTTTTGACTTGGGCTTCATGCAAAAACTTGCAGCCCTGTGAGCCTGCAGCCATTGAAGTGCCTCTTTGCCTTTCTTAATGCTCTTCATTCTGCCGGAGTGTTTAAGCAATCACTCAACATGCCCCATGCTGGGCAGACATGCTTTTGTCTCCGGTCCTGTTGGTGGTGTTCAGAAAGCAACAAGTTAATGGCCTTGAATTGAGCCAGGCTTCCTACAGACGGATACTGTCGGAGCTTCCTTCATTTATCTCCGCCAGCTCCCGTTCTCTCTGAAGCTGCTGCTCTCCTGCCACTCCAGGCCTCGCCTCCCACACAGCTCTGCTCAGGTACCTCTGCTTGGTCCTGACTTGCAGCAGCTTCTGCCATTCCCACCTTGGGCCTGCTCAGCAGGCTGGGTTGCACAACTGCTTTCTACTGTGTTCAAAGGAAATCTCCAAATTGACTTTTAGTATATTGAAAAGCCAGGTTAAGTGCCTTCATTTTTTTTTTTTTGCCTCTTCCCTTTTAGCAGTGTAACATTAGCTTTAAAGCCAAATTCTGAACATATCTGCACTGGTTTTGTTCCCAGCATTCTTGTGGTCTGTGGCTTACAGGCGATGCCAATGTAGCTTTTTGAACCTCCCAAGCAGAAGAGATGATTTCATAGCTCTTCAGAGGCACTGCCCCTGCGATTCTGGAGCCAGACATTGTTACACTTTGGAAAGTCTGGTCCTGGCTCTTGCCAGAGGACGGTGGATTTCCTTGGAGGTTCGTAGATTGTTTTGGCTGGAAGGGAACTTTATCATCACCTATTCTGACCCTTTGCATAACCCTTTCATGTAGGGATTATGGCATCACATCCGTGACTTGGACTGAGCCAGAGCTAGTCCTTCAGAAAGGCTTTTGATCCAGCCATGATGCTGAGGGCTCCAGTGAATGGCAGAGAACCCTTTGCCTCCCCAGGTACGTTGTTGCTCTCACAGCATCCTGATTTCACAGATGGGCTAGAAACTGGAAGGCAGGAAGGGCACAGAGGTAAAGAGACCAAGAGGCTAGGGAGTATTTCTGATAGTGTCTCTTCAAAAATGCAGAAATTGTAAAAGCTCCTCAAAAGTGGAGCTTTCTCAGGATCTTCCTGACAGCACAGGCAAGTGGGAAATGGCAGTCATCATCAGTGATTTTTATTGTTATGACAGTAATCGTTAAATGCTTCTGACCAGAGGCATGTGAGACCAGACACAATTGCCTTCTCTCCCAAATACTTCAGCTCCACCTTCTCAGGCTATGTCATCACCATTTCTAATTCTGTAGTTAGTTGTAGAGCTCCAGGATAAATGAGACCTGATTATTTTCAATATGACAGAGGTGTGAGCAGAAGGAACCTCCCTGTACGCCTGCCAGCAGCTTTCAGCATTGCATCGTAACTAAAGCTAGAAGAGCTGCCTTTTGTTGTTGGCATTGGGATGAGCCCCGACTGGTCCCCAGTGAGATTCCTTACAGGATTCACAGGCCCAAAATGAACTGAGCTGTTTTTCTCAAGGATAAATGAAAGAGGTTTCGGTGCCTAGACATGAGGGCACGGTCGGGGATGAGGCCACAGGGCTCAAGTTATTAAGGGATTTGGGGAGCCATCCTTCCATCTCTGTAAAGACAGGTGGAGGGAAACTGAGTCATGCAGCCGTCTTTGTTCTCCTCAGTCAAGTGGGTCTGTTCTGTCAGTCAGAGCAGTGCTGCCACGTTCGGTTTGGTGCCATACCGGGGAAAGTCAGCCCAGAAGATGTGATCGGGATCACTTTTGTTACTGCAGCGATTCATCTCCCTTGACAGGGGCGTGTGCTTGGCACGCTTCTTTTTGTACAGCCTCCATAGGGTTCTGATTCTAACGATGTTGTCATATATGTTTTCAGGGCAAGATGGAAATTAGTAGGAAAGTGAGGAGGAAGGAGGAGTTTTTTTGGAGGACTCTCCTGCAGAGTGAGGTGCTCTAGAGGGAAAGGAATTGTCAGCTCTGTGCTTAATCAGCAAAGCTCTGGAGTTTGTGCTTAGCTCTTGCTGAAGGCAGTAAGTTCCTGTGAGTAAATGTGTTGCTGAACGGGAGCTTGTATTGCTGAGAAAGTGGGACACAGCGCAGGAAATTACCCATGTAGGCAACAGCGAGTGCTCATCTGAACTACATAGGATACGGCTACTGCTGTTACGGAGAGCACAGGCCAGACCTGGCAGCTTGACTGGAGCACAGGCAGGGAGAAGCAAGAGAATCTCAGCCACATGTGCCTCTGCTGTTACCTCCTGCCCGAAGGCTGTGTGGTAATGACAGGAGGTGTCATGTCACTCAGGGTTTTTCAAAATACGGGCTTCACACTCTTCAAAACATGGTCTTTGACCCACCGTTGGATGAGTGGGAACCGACTGTGGTTGGAAAGCGCTGGTGGCAAAGATCATTCACAGGTCTGACAGGTCAGCCCCTGTCTGGAGCTCCCAGACTGCTGGTCCATGGCTGTTTCCAGGAAGGAAGAACATCCTGGTGAGGTTTGGACCCTGCTGCTCTAAACTGTGCTTCCTGATACTGAATGACCCCAAAGAGCCTTCACTGGAAGTGCCAACGCAGTGTGTGAACAGCAATTGGATTGTGGGGTGGAGTGCGAGCGTGATTACTGTATTCAGGTTATTTTAATGTTTTATAGTCCAAAGGACCCTTTTAGCTCTTGCGTTTTCATGGTGTTTGGGGTTTAGGGACTTCTTTGGCCTATGAAACTTTCTTTCAGCTCCTGCGAAGTGGGATGTTTGCAGTCCCAGGTCACAGAGGCCAGGCTCACACCTCTGTGGTGTGCATGGGGAACACCGAGGGATCTGCTGTAGAGCTCTGAGTGCGGGGGTACCCTGCCACCCTTCTCCAGGGGTGCTGGATCTGGCCTTCCTCCTTTAGAGAGAAGATTGACTGATCTCCCCTCAGGCTCCTTCTTCATCCATGAGACCAAGCATGGGGCATGGTGCTGGGTCCTCCTCATCTGGGGAGCATCGCCTAGGCAGGTACAGCCCACTACAGTCTTTAATTACACAGCCGCACTATTTGTTCCACATTCAGTGCCAAGGGTGGATGTGAAGAGGTCAATCAAGGTTGCATGGAAAACTAAATCTGGCTTTTCCTCAACTTCAAGTGACTTCCCTACTGAGACGAGCCTTGTTATGAAGGTTGATGTGTATTTACAGACATCCACAGAGTGACTGAGTGTTCTTACAGAAATCTGCATGCAGCAACTCCAGCTTTACAATAGGATGTTGATTTAATTTTCTTCTTACACAAATCTCGAAGCGGTTTGTGTAATTGAGGCTTTCAGAAGCCCTGTAAGGTAGGGTGTTATTATGCCCGTTTTATGAAGGAGGAAGGGAAGCAGGGGGCAAATCCTGTCGAGAATAATACCCTCTTGTACTCCAGGAAGCTGGTAGTGACTGAGGACAGGGAAGGACTTGCTGGCATGTAAAGGAGAATCGCATCGTTTCGGGTGCGTGCAGGAGAAAAAACAGTGGATTTTGCTAGTAGCCTGTGCTTTGGGGAGCGCAGATGAGATCAGAGGTGTTCCTTTCCTAGCTGGTTCCCCTCGGTCAGGCCATGGTTGGTCCAGGTGCCTGCACACCACTGGCTGCTCCGGCAGGCAGGATTTGCGCTCCCTTGGATCACGGCACCGCTCCGAGGTTGCGTTTGGCTCGCTGCATGCGTGGAGGTTGAGGAAGCTGGATGCTTTCCTACTGGGTTTGGGTATCAGAGCCTCCCTAATGGGATACCTGAAGGTGTAGACAGAGGGAGGGGCAGGAACAACCTCTGAGATAAACTCCATTGTGTGGAAGGGTGGAGGCTCCATGAGTGGCCTCAGGAAGGAGTCAAGCGATGGCATGTTATCTTTCAGGAGCTGAGATACCAGGTTTTGCCTCATCTAATGGAAATGAGGAAAGACCCTTTTAATGTTCCTAGTGAGGGAAAGGCTGTGCTGGGAGGGAGCCCTACCCTTACTAGATGCTGGAGAATCCACACCAGGGTGTGATGTTTTGAATGCCCCAAGTCTAGAAAAATCTTTGCCTGCAACACATGCCTCGTTAGGCACCACAGAATCTGCTCTGCAGACAAGGGTTGGCCTCTTCTGGATGTGATGCCTAGAGGTGGATCATCCATCAGTGCTGAAACCTTAAGAAACCTGTTGAGTGCTGAACTCTTGTTGTGGGTTGTTTGGGGTTTTTTTTGTCCTCAATGGCTGTGAGATCTGTGGATTTGAGCTCCCTGATGCCAGCCTTTACATTTTCAAGGCTGTTTGATGCTTTTCTGAAGTTCCCAACTCCTGGCATCCTGCCCTCACTGAAAGATCTCAGCTCTCTTCTTTGTGTATGGGTTACCTTATGTCAATACATTTCTAGACCTCGTGGCAGTACAGAAATGCTACCAAGAAAGTGCAGTTGGAGTATTTCACAAGCCTGGAAAGCAGAAGCAAAGGAAAGTTGCCAAAAACACATTTAAAAGATCACGACCTTGACTCCTAGTATTTTATTTCAAAATTCAGGCTAAAAGGAACTTGTCATATACTTACTACGTTAAAATACCTTTAAAACCTTAGCAAATTCTGGTCAGATCTAAGACGGGTTAGCAGTGAAGCTGTGATGTCAAGGCAGGGCTTTGCCCTAAGCCTGCAGGGTTGGCTGGACGGGAGCTTTCAGAGGCTGCTCGAGTTGAATTTGGTGACGAAGAAAATGGCTGCAGCAGCTGAGTAGCTCTTCAAAACATGATACAAGTGCAGCGTGCCAAGGAGATTGCTGACATCCAAGAGTCCGATGCAAGAAGATGAGAGCAGCCACGGGGGAGTACTAGGAAGCGATAACCCTGGCTGACAGCAGACCTGGAGAGCGGGATGCTGGACGGGAGGAATCTGGCAGAGACGGTGGTGTAGAAGGGCTGGCTTGCCCTCATGCATGAGATAATATTTGGTCGGCCGTGTACATACTGCGTTGCTCATCACTATCATGTTACCAGCTCTGAAAACAGCAAAACAGCTCCTCTAAAAGCACCAGAGCTTAGGAACTCTTATGAAGTTGAGGAAAAGGGGGAGGAAACATAACAGTTTTTGTGTGTCACTCAAGTGTAGGCTGGAAGAATCATAGAATCATAGAATGTTAGGGGTTGGAAGGGACCTCTGGAGGTCATCGAGTCCAACCCCCAGATCATTGAGTCCAACCCCTTCATGCAGGTTTTCCTGCATGAGAATTCTTGGAGCTCCAAATATTCTCTTCTCTTGCTGGGCCAGAAAGTCAAACTGAAACTGTCCACAAACTGCAATACTGTGGGGGAAATCAAGTTGAGGTCGACGGAATTTTGGTTTCCTAACCTTAAGCATTGTTTTAGTTTTGGTGATTTATTTGCTTCTAGAAGTAGCGTCTTAAAAGTTGACATAATTTTTAATGGAATCCAAAATTTTCCTACACAAAATGATTACATATTTACGTATTCCACTACTTTGAATTAGAAAACCTTTCCCTGTAAAAACTGAAACACAAACTGACCTTCTCTTGCCAGAAGCACATTCCAATAAATTGGCTTTTCTCGTTTAGAAAACAGAATTTTAAAAAGCCAGCAGAAACAGTCCATCACTGTTCTGCTGAGCCCAAACCTGGGGGATTAGCTGCTGCAGGAGATAGTGCCATAAAAAAAGAGTCCAGGTGTGTTGTATCTTGTCCCTGATAAATATATTTTTACCTTGGAGACCGTTGCTATTCCAGGGCACCCAGTCTCGCATGCACTGGCCCAGTAAGAAGTGATGCACCAGGTTGGCGTGGATGGTGCATGGAGTGTAGGAGGAAAAACCTCTGAGATCACTGTCTTATGGGCTCTGCACTGGGCAATGTATCTGGTAACGTTGGTCCTACTGAGGGTCTCTGACAAACTTGTCTAAAATCCTCTTGTACCTACCTGATGGTAGATGGAACCATTGCAGGTGAGGTTGGCCGGGGCTCTGAGCAACCTGCTCTGGTTGCAGATGTCCCTGCTCCCTGCAGGGGGGTTGGACTAGATGACCTTGAAAGGTCCCTTCCAACGCAAACCAGTCTGTGATTCTGTGGTCGCTGGCACTCCACTGACAGCAGGCGGTACCTTTAGAGGCTACTCCAAAGTTTCTGCCTACAGCCAGGAATGGTTCCAGCTTGTTGGTTCCTTCCCCCTCTGCACCTCAGAAAGACGAGCTGCCGTGTCCTGTGGGAGCTGCTGTTTTGGCATCTTGGAGAGGAAACTGCAGCTGAAGGTGTTGCTCTGAGCAGCTCTTTGGAGGATGAAGGTGGAGGGTCAGTAGCTGAGTTTGCAGCAGAGGAGCAGGGAAGGATGTGACCGTGACCAGCCAAGGCTCAGAGGAAAGGGCTGGGGAGCACTCGCGGCTTGCTGAAAATCCAGGAGTAATGCTGAGCCCGTGGAGCCCTTGGACAGCAAGCCACGGGGGCTGTCTTCCCACAGCTCCCCCAAAACACACTGGAAGGACTATGCTCAATGGGGCCGTTCTCCACCCCCGAAATCACAAGCGAGAGGAGAAACCCCAACAATTTGCTGAGCACCTAGGAACGTGGGGCAGGGAGAGGGGCAAGGCACAAGAGGATGGTGCAAACTCAGCTTCTCAGGTTTGTTGTCAGAAGTCCCCACCTGCCACTCCAGCCTGACCCCCGGCAGAGCCCAGGACTGCGGCCACGGGTCTTATCTCACCCAGCGCATCGCAGGGTGTCTGTTAGAAAACACGCCTGTCTGCAGTACATTCTGCGGGAGCTGTTCCCTCCTGGGGCAGCTGGTCCCGCCGGAGAAAGGCAGAGCAGGGTCGCTGATCTGTCTGACTTCAGTGAAAACCATAGTGAGCAAAAAGCCATGAGGAAATGACGGCCCTGTGGTCTTTTCTGGTAGCCTACATGGAAAGATTGACGGCGGAATGATCCCCAGCACTGCGTGGAAGAGGAGGAAGAGCCTCAGCAAGCTCCCTCCAAACAGCACGGGGAAAATGAGATCAGTGACCCCCATCACCCCGAGATCACACGGATGGGGGGGACGGGGACATCGATGCGGTTTTCCAGGGACCGATTCCTGGCCAGCGCTCCAAGAGGGTGCCAAGGGTCCTCCCTTCAAAGCTGGAGGCATTTTGTGAGCCGGTGTTGGGGGTCCAGGGGAGCCAAAGGGGACTGGAAGTCAGTGCCTGTGTTGGGGGTAACGTCTCCCCGAACTTCTGCTGCCTCCACCCAAAATCAAACACTCAAATGAAATTGATACCTCCCCCAACGTTAACCGCGGATGGTGCTAATTAGCGCTCCCCTAAATGGCTGTGATGAGTTTACCAGCTGATGGAATATTTACTCTAGAATTTTTTCTTAAAAACAACAAAAACAAAACGCACACACGAAACGCTATCTATTTATTTATTTATTTTACAAATTCCTGCTGCTGGTCGCGCTGAAAATGCGACTCCCAGAGCGGGAGCTGAAACCAGAGTGGTTCTTCTACCGAAAAAAAAACAACCCCGAGATTAAAGCACAGGAAGCACAGCTTGCGAGAGCAGGCAGGCGCTTCGAAAGCCATTTGCAACACCAAGTTGCCAACGCCGGGCTCCGACTAGGATCAATGAACAGTTTTAACATAACGCAACTCGCCCCCGTCGTGGTTTTTCCCGTCCTGCTTCCCCCAGCTCTTCTCCCCATCATCGCTCCTGCCCAACTGGTGGGTCCCAGTTGGTTCCTAAACCGCTCGCTGCGGGATGAAGCGGAGGTGTGGGCCAGCCCTCGGCGTTCTGGAAGGCGAACGGAGCTCCGGGAAGCTCGGCTCCCATCGCTAATCCGCGCCTGCCGCCCCTTGGACAGGCCTGGCCACTTCCTTTCCCAACAAACCTCTGGTTTTTTTTTTTTCTCCCCTTCTCTCTGTTGCTTGTTTGCTTTTCAGAAAGCTGATTCAGCCTTAAAACCGAGCAGGTTGCAATGCCCGGCAGCGGCGTTTCGCATTCTGCCCCCACCGCTGGGAGAGAGGCGGATAATCTGCCGTGTAATCGCTCGTTTGCAGCCGCGATCAGCCCTTATTTTTATTATTTTCCTATTCTTTTCTGGCTTGCTTTTCCTCTCGGAGCGTGGCGGCGGCCAGGCCTGAGGAAGGCGAGGCGTTGGCCGAGGCGGGCAGCGGTTAAGGGGCCGAGATCGGTAGAGGAGGAGGGAGCAGGGGCAGGTCCTCCTGGGGGGGTTTGTGGGGGTCCTCAGGATGAGGGGGTGNGCCGGGGGGGGGGGGGGGGGGGGGGGAGGGGGTGATGGGGGGGTGCTGGGATGTCCGCACCCTTGGGGATATGAGGGTGGTTTGGGGAGTGAGGTCACTCCTGGCTGTGGAAAATGGAGATGGGAGAAGAGGTGAAGAA
>VZZY01000978.1:0-96999 GCA_013400335.1 Eurystomus gularis
TCTCCATGCCTCTCATTCACAGGCCATCACTTCAAAAGGAAGTTAGAGATGGCTACAAATATATTGCCTACAGACTTATTGCCCTACCACACAAAAACAGTCTCTATACACACACACTTATTAGAGAAAGAACAAGTGACCTGGAAGGGGAAAAAAAAGCAAAATCAGACAAATAACCTTTCATAATTTTAAGTAGTTGAAAACCAGTTTTGATTAATAAGTAAACTTACAGAAAAAATAACACTTCCATTGAAAACCTGCATCTATCTTTACTTCAGATACCGGCAACACAAAAATCAACATTATATTTAAAGGTTTTTTCCTTATTTTAAACATCCCTTTATAAAATAACTTAAATTTATAACTCTTCTAAGATAATTCTTTCTACTTTTGCACATGCACATAACAAAGCAGAACTACATCTGAGCACTATCAGTACAAATGCTTGCAATTTTTTCAGATACCAAGATAACTGACAGCATATTAGGCTCACACAGAGATAAGGGTGAAAAGCTAGAAAAGATCAGTTACTGAGATTATTCTGCCAAAGACTACTGTAATTTCATGTAAATATTTGCACTGCTATTACGTACAAAATAAACAATACACCAGTGATACTCTTATCAAATCTTTTGTTATCATCATCATGTCATTTTTTGGCAACACACGGGAACAGATGGGGAAACATAGGACAAGCGTTACCAGATCCCTACCCTTCTGGTGGCAGGCATCCATTTAAACTGTCATTGAAAAAACTTTTTATTTTGCCTTTATCTTTTATAAAAGTCTGGGATTACACTATCCACAGCCTTTTGTTTGGAAGAAAGAAAATACAAATGGGAACTATGCACATATCCGTACAAAACCAACTCTTCAGCTCCAATTCTTGACTGTTTGACTACTAACCATCAAAATAATGGTGGCTTCATGTACTCCTCATATATATATTTATTCTATGTATTCTGCTCCCTTAGGGGTGCAGAACATACTGCTTAAATTCCCATTACCTTTATAATACGAGTAACTCTTAAGCATTTCAAATGAATTCATATATGTAGCTGATACTGAGTCATATTAGTGAAATTAATAAGCTTAAACTAGGACTTTTTATATTACACTGAATATGAATTTGCATAATTCATGTCCAGATACTCAGTTGCAATTTGCACTTTGAAAAAATAATAAACAGTAAATTAATCACATAATTTTAGAACCAACTGAAATGTAAAACTGCAATTTGCAGAACAAAAAGTGATTATTTTAGCAGTACAAAAAAACATGAGTTGGCAGCTTCAATAAAATTAATTTTTACTAGAGTTAGAAAGACGACAAGCTTTTATGAACTGAATGGAGCTGTAGATCAGTTACACAAGTCCAGCAACACTGTACATTTGAAATGACTTAAACCCTCAGTGAAGCATAACGTATGCAAAGGATGTAGTATAGTTCAAAAGGTAATCAATGCAACATTAATTTTGAGGTTATGCTGAAACCATCCATTTCAAAACTCTTCTCCTGACTGACTTCACAAATTACAAGAGATAATTAAGCTAGCCAGCATGTATTTGAACCTTTATACTGAAATACTTTCTTATTCTAACTCTTGTTTATATTACGTCCACAGAAGGACGCTTGCAAGACAAGATAAAAGAAACTTTCTTCCGAATACAGACACATCAGCCAGCAGCTGACATACCAGCAAAGTCAATCAGCTCAAAATGCCTTTCTCTTTCATCCCATTCTAAAAAAAATTACCTTTCTCAAAAGAAATAGCATCATGGAAAATTTAAAATTTTTTTGTAGAGTAAAAGGCTACTGTGCCAGAGTCAAGAACATGTAGAGTCCTTCTCTTCAAAGAGTTTTTAAGGTTCATCTCCCTGTGGAACCCCAAGAAGTTGCTTTCCACAAGAATAAGGTCTAACTCATGCCTTCATGTTGGCATAAAACATGGGTTTATATTTACCAAAAAATAAGGTACTGTTCTGAGACAGACTTTCTTTGACACACTATTCTCCCATCCAAACAGAGTGGAGGATGATATGTAATCAACATCAGGGAGAAAAACCTCAAACACAAAAACCCGCTCCACACTTTATGCTGAAACTGGGACACTCTGTTTGCAGCAAAACATACAGAAAAACATGGATTGTTATGCTTAAGCCTTACATTCCTTAACATTTGATATGATGTGAAGGAAACAAAGTCCTTCTCAATACTAAGAGTCACCTTCCTGTATTATTAATCTACCTCAGAGCACAAGTTCCTAAAACTGCCTTTTCAGCAAGTATTGAAATGCCATTAACCATCAGTAGCCTAAGTGAACGGAAATCTAAATCTAATTTTCTAGCAGGCTCCATTTATAGAACAAAATTTACCATGTTACATTAAGTTACATTATTGCTTTAAAAATGCCACCATTCATAAAGAAAAGGTCTAGGGACAGTCCATTGCAAGGAGTTTCAGCTATTATATAGATTTTCTAGATAGCATCTGACATTACCATATATACTTGGTGCCAAAGCTGTAAAATCAGAGCTAAAGAAAACATTTACAGAAATCATGTTTGCTGTGCCTTCCAAAGAGCATGTCAGAGCACAGGCTACAGGGCAGCACTTTCTGTAACTTAGACTCTGGGCATTCACATTGCCAACTGCAAAATACCAGCTAATTCAGGACAAGTAAGTCTAGGCAGCCAGAGAACAAGCCGGCCATTGCGTGTCCAGCCATGCTGCAAGCAGAGGAGACAGAGGGTGAGGACACGGGGTAACTCATGGTCGTTCTTTCTGCCTTAGTGTGCTCCATGGCTCACCTGAATTAGATGTGAGCTTGAGTCTGAGAAGGAGCCCTATGTCTCTACTGAAAATGTAATCCAATGAATACCACAAAAAAGATTAGCTGGGCACCTTAACTATACTTAAGTAACAGCTCAAAAAGACTGAATTTGAAATGTGAAAATGCAGCAGAGGATGCATGCTGGTTTGAGGAAAAATATTTTCAGCCCCTCTCCTTTCTAGCAGTTGACATATCACGAACTATTATCTTTTAGCACTTTCCTTCAATATAAGGGCTGTAACAAGGACTGGCATCTATAAAAATCAGATTTAAAACCATGTTGAGGCAATGCCAGTTTATCATTATATTATTAATGTTAATACAAGAGAATTCAAACTACAGAAAATAAAGGAATTTTTGTCTGAGCCTGTAATCTTAAAGAAGTGAAAACTATCTGAGTTAAGATTAGTGAGGTCGGTTGTTTTTAGGAAATTGGGTGTTTTGGGAAAGAAATTATTTTGTTTTGAAATATTTTTTAACCTGTTCTTGGAATAAAAGGGGATTTAGATCTTCTTTTATTAATCACATGTTCTTTTAAGAATCAGAATTGTAGCTTCCAAGTACTTAGCATTTCATGTGTGAAATTTGTAACTCCTCGTCTAGTGGACATCATCTCTTCTCTTTTTATTCAAGTAATAACAGCAATTAAGTACTAATTCTTGCCAGTACATTCTGAATTAATGCAATTAAGTGTGAGTCTAAAACTCTAGTCAGACAGACACAATACAATTGCCTTCTCATGAAACTGTAATGAAAAAAATCAAACAGCAGGAATTCCACTGGAAACAACGAATAGTAGCAATCTACTTCATCTGATATTGCACTGACTGCTTCATATAATTTCATTTCATTTCTACATAAAATAGAGAATTCTATTGTCTGCTCTGCTGCCAGTTCTCCTGATATTTGAAATATATTTAATTATACAAGGTCACATCTGAAGAGATAAAGCTCTCTGGAGAGAAAGAAATTGAACTTCTCCATATCAGATCACTTCTCTCTCTAGAAATGAATTCTTTATTACCCCAGAATTACATCGTATTATCCTGAAATGACATGATATGTCTTATTTCTCATCTGGCACATTCCTGGAATTAGGCTGGAGTATAAAAGAAAACCAATGGCTCTGAGAATTGGATGATCCAAAGGCTTCACTCTTTCATTACTCACTCTTGATAATTGGCAGTCCACAGCAGGAAAAGCAGAAAGAAATATGCCAGCTGCATTTTGAGATGGGAGTTATGGCCTTTTCTTTATGATGTTGTATAAAAAATTATGGCAAATTATAATACCTGTTATGGATGTGTTAAACCTGCCAAAGGTCTGTTTGTGCTAAAATACTCTTTTTTTCCAAATTTAGAGTTCTTCAGTCCTTCAAATGCCTAAAAAGAGTGTTTGCAATGGGATGGCACCAATAGAAAAAGAGAGTAATTAATGGGAAGACAAATGTCATCGATGATAAAAAGAGGTTCAAAAATTTCTGACACTTCCTTTTTATCCCCATATTGAGCACATTTGAAAAAACAGGCACATTTCATAGCTATATATTTTAGTCATGAATGCATTTTGTTAAATGCTATGCTTTTTGGATTGTATCTAATAACTACAAGTTTTGTAAACATAATAAAACACCTGTTTTGTTTTTTCTCTAGATTCTTTTATCTACTTACTATGGTTTGTAAGGAAGCAATTGTGTTACACGGAATTTTTTTAAAAAATGAGATTTATTTGAACTACAGGAAAACACTCAGTAATACTCTAAACATGATACAATTGCTTATGACTGCTACAGTTTTCCACATTTATTTGGCCCGCTTTCCAAAGATAGGAGACAAAACATTCTAGAACAGGAAATGCGCTGGAAATACACAAAATATTATCTATACAGACACATACATACAAATCTTGTAAAGTGGATTCTGGAACCTCCTCTAGTAACTACTTCTACTAGGTTAACCCACAGATACAAGAATGACCAACATCTCAAAGCTGTTCAAACGTAACATTTCTATATTACAAAGGCTGCTCAAATCTTAACAGGCAGTGTAAACTGAAAAAGACAAATCAGTTTGTACATGACTGCCTAGGACACAAACTCAATTTTCTGGATAAAATCCAGACTTCAACCAGTTGGACAAGTGGGTGATGAGGAAGCTGTAAAATCTGCATTTTGGAAAGCAGAAAAAGAGAGACTTCCTAAGAGTTTTCAGCCCCCTGGTGATGTATGGTCCATACACTTGGTCCATGTTGTGCTGCCATAGAGAGATTTGGTACCATGGGAGCTACAGAGCTGTTTGACACCATGTAGGCTAGCTTTAACTGAGACCAGTTACCTTCTGCATCTCGATGCTTTTACAGCCTTTTAGGAGGCACTCTTAGGATAACCTACAGTATTCTTCAAAAAGTATTGGTTTTGTTGGTGTTGTTAATACTTCCACATTTTTATATCAAATTGACCATTAACAGGGAGCAACAGTTGCAGCAAAAGTGCACTTGCTTATCTAAGGTGCTACAAATATCATATTGAAATACAAAGGAAATAAAGAACTTCAACTGAAGGGAGAACGGGTTTTTCAGCCTGGACACTAGATTACAATGCTCTCCTTTCAAATTGCTCATGCTTTCTAAAGATGTGTAGAACTGGTAAAGTCAAAGGAAAGTTTTATGAAAGTTGTAGGTGTGAACAATAAAAGCCCATGTTCTGCTAATTAATTCACAATACGAAGCACTGTCACAGCACACATACACAGCACAACACTTATATAATTAAAATTTTCTCCATTCATTATACCTCAATTAGACTTCATTTAAACTTTCAATAGACTTCAGTAGTTGAAAATCCTGTTTCTATTAATATACTGTTCAAAAACTGTATTTCCCAAGTCTCAAAATAGAACAATGGGGCTACTCTTTTGATAAGTCTTTGTTACAAAGCTTTCAAGGCATTATGCTGTGTACAACTTTATGTTCAGATGCTTCATCATTTATTAGTGTTTCTTATTTAAATTTGCCTGTTTAGCAAAGCTAAGCAAAACAAGAAAAAAAAGAAAAGAAAAAAGAAATGACATCTAGGGATAATTACAGACCGACTTCTTTGAACAGCTTCAAAACTGTTTAGCAAAGGTAGAAAAGTTAAAATATATGCCACCCTAAAATCTGTGAATGGGTCAGAATAGTTTTCATTTCCAAGAGTGAACTATGGTGCAAGGTAAAGTCAAAATGATTTTGAAATCACTTTTTTTCTCTATTTTGTTCATTTGTTTTTAAAATTTATTTTCTTTTATTACACTGTTGAAATTTTTCAAAGAAAGTGATAATTCTTAGCAGAAGAAATTACTGAATTTCATTTTCCAAAGGGGAAACATTTTAATGAAAGATTGTTAAGGCTTTCTATATTATTTTCACAGCAGAAATTATTTTCCCTCTCTTGGCTAATAAATTAACAGCTTTGCTGTAGAATCTGTAAATGCTTGTCAAAAATATGATCTGAAAGACAAACAGAAAACTCCTGAGGCAAGAACAGTTTTCTGTTACGACTAACATGTTCTGTATACAACTACACTATGAATTAAAAAGTTGCAATAAATAAATGACAATTGTTTCAAGATTTGACCTTGGCATTGTGGAAATTATCTGGGTTTTTTTAAATTAAGATTTCTAATTCTAGGCAGTTTTCACAACTAGTTATCAGATGTACACTTTAAGATCATATAAGGAGAATAAAACTAGAAAAAATATTTATGCAACGATTTAGATTTCAATAATTAGAAAGTGATTATGAAGTTTTATCTAATGTTTCTTTTCAATTTTTCTACTACTCATTTATGGACTTTCAATACACCATGAGCTCAGCTTCCTTTATGTCCAGTCTAACTCCACTCCCTGGCAGATAATTTTGGCTTGTATTCTTTGAATTTAAGTCGACATCTCCACTTGTATTGCTTTCTTAAAGTGTTATTCCTTTGCAGTTGATCTCAGACCAAAAGGAAAAATGACAAAGAAAAGACAGTATTTTTACTTCATAGAAGTGAAATAATGTCCCACATTTCATGGAATGGGAACGGGACCAGTCTTTTGAATACTAACTTGTCTACGATTCCTGTTCTGATAAAGAAAGGGAGAGGGTGGCAATGTGAGACTGAGAAAACACACTACGTATTAACTTTTTTTACCTTTTAAAGAATGGGTTAATTTTGGATTACTTGGATAGTTTAAAATTCTCTTTTGGATTATTTAATTAATCTATTTTTACCAGGAAAAAAAAAAAGGCTCAAAACTGGACCTTTATTAACTTGGATAAACCTGCAACAATTTGAAACAAGTCTTCAGATTTGTCTTTGTGAGCTGCAGAACTCAAGCCTGAATCATTAAATGTAAGAATTCTCACAAAGAATTAACACAATAGTCATTTAATAGTAAATATTCATCATGATACCTCAATAATAGTAGGAAGACTAAAAATGGGTTTCTATTAAACTCAATCCCTTTCACTTAAAACAGCGTGTCTTTTTCCAGAAATATTCTTCTCCCATTACATATTTACTCAGTGATCTATATCTTGTCTGCTTAGACCATACATTCAGAAATTATTTTCTTTGGAAAATAAAGTGGAATACTTCTGCAGTCGCAAACAAGGGAAAACTTCACTGACATCAGAGATGGTATATAAATGCTTTAAGGCAAGATCACATGCCCATCTTAATACAGCTGTGTGAAAGCTTTTTCTGAACCTGGAATTTATTGTACATTATTCTAATTATTTTCTTGCAAAAGGAATTTTTAATGCAAAGTTTCATTTCCCAGCTTCATATTTATCTTTAATTGGTTTGGCATAGAAGCCCTTTGTGGGTTCAGTTAGTTCAGCATCTTCTGAGTGATCAACAGCAGGTAATTTTGAAAGCATATAAGAACAGAGAGTTTACCATTATATCTTCCCACACCTCTCTTTGTTTCTACAAGTGTGAACCTCACAGGGTCCTGAGGTGAGGGGCTTGCCTACATATTTATGAACCTTCAATGAATTTGCCTTACATTTTTCCAGTCTCACAAAACGATACAATCATTTAGCATCCATGACACCTGTAGCAAAGCAATTTCATATCTTTGAGTGTTCACACTGCTCTTCTACCAATCTATCTACATTCTGCTGTGCCATTTTTGAGACGAGAGCATTGCACACAAGATTCAACTTGTGGATGGATCATGGGTACATTAATGGCATAATGATGTTTCTATTGCCTTTACTCAACTCCTTTCCTAATTTGCATTTTGGCCACTATTTCAGAGTCAGCCTTTCAACCAGCTTTCCTTGCTTTTAAGCTACATTGAGAAGGGGAAAAAAAAAGAATAATCTTTAAATACCTAAACTATAATGCTATCAATCAAGGAATTGAGGAAACACAGTCCTTATGGTAAATACTATGTGAGATGAATCAGAATTTTACACATGCCCTAAAACTCCAGGCACTGTGCACAGAATTAATTTTAGTCAGCAGCTCCACCTTTTAGTCAGCAAAACATCAGAGGGCATTTTTAAATTGCTATCTATTTTCTGCAGCTAGTTCATTTTTAATAGCTAAGAAATAACCACACTGTCCCTCTTTGAAGAAGTCACCAACATGAGATGACAATGAGGATTCATTAGATCTTTGACTATCGTACAGTGACAGTTTCTCAGATAACAGTTCTCATTCCCTCCTCCTTCTCCTCTTCCTTCCCTTTGAGAAAGAGCTACGAAACTTTTCAAAGCTTCACAGAAAGTTACTGAGATAATTTACCATTACTTTCCCTTTAAGAAACCGTGGATTTCTGGAAATGTCAGCAAATCTTATACAACTAACATAGTTGAAATTATTTCCCTTGATCACTGCTGATACAGCTCAAGGTGCAACATCATTCACACCACCCAGATACCAGCAATTGTCTCATCCTTTCATCCTCCAGTGGCTGAGCTACTGCATAGCTTGAAAAAGTATAACAAAAATCCAGCCAATTTCCAGTTAGTTTTTCTGTTAATGAGTCTGGTGCATCAACTTGTATGAACTCCCAGGATTCAGCTGCTGAAGACATTTTTTTATTAAAAAAACCTGTTTTCTCTTGACAAACTTTCCTCTCTTAACAATTAGTGCAGGCATATACTCATTCATTAAGCTCAGTGCATATACTAGGTCTGCAAATTAAAATAAAAGCAAAGCCCAACACCTGTTCATCTTGTAGGTACCATACTCCCTGGCTATGCTGAAGACAAAGTAGTATTATTGCAGCATGGCTGCTGACAACACAGCCTAGTTACTCCCATCAACATATGTTGTTGCGCATTGTGCCTAGTCACCAGAGCTGGAATTAAAAACACCCATAATTTCAGCTTCAGTATTTTAAAGACAGTGAAAAGTCTACTTCAGATACTCTTACTCTCCATTAACAGACCAGAATTTCCATACGGATGATCTTGTAGATAGGCAAGATTCACACAGGTGTCTGAACTTTCACTCAGAAGGAAATGCATTATTTTTGTTTAATGCTCAGTGTTTGTTCTAAAGATGCAGTTCACAACACCCATCTATTTACTTAGAAGTACATAGCCAGAAGTATTGGCCTTTTTCTGGTTGCTCTGAGTGTAAAAGAAAACTGTTAACACCCAACATCAAACATATCTAATGCATATGCTCCATGCAACAAAATCAAGAGCACAGTCACTCATGTTCAGGTACCTGCAGGAAGCAAGCAGCAGGGTGCTACCTCCAGACCGACCTTTCTAAGAGAACACACTGTCAGGTGCTATTGCCTGTCAGAAACTTAGAGACGTTGCACTTTTAAAAGTTATACAAATAAGTACTTTTCTACTGAATCAGTTTATTGAAAGGAAGATGTCACAACCTTCTTAATAATTCAGTGATTTAACCTATTGATGCGAGCTGTAATCACAGTGCATGCACGCAGCTACCTCGCATACTAAGTTTTCTTTCTGGTCTATAGACTAAAACTAGATTGTGATATTGGAATAAACAGAACTTAGTCACAAAGGCATCCCTTAACAAAGTAATGCTGCATTTAGAGACCATACCCATGTAAGCGTAGAATAACAAGTAAATAAAAAATGAGAGCTGCAAGTCTGTGATGCTCTTTTGAATCAACTGGTACAGTAAGATATAGCATGACCATTGGCATCATCAACATGAAAGAAGAAAGATGAAATGGAGGAAACAAAGAATCATAGAATTGTTTTGGTTAGAAGAGATCTTTAAGATCATTAGGTCCACCTGTTAACCCAGCACTTCCAGGTCACTACTAAACCATGTCCCTCAGCACCACATCTTCATGTCTCATCCCTGCCTCCAGGGATGGTCACTCAACCACTTCCCTGGGCAGCCTGTTTCAATGCTTGACAACTCTTTCTGTGAAGGAATTTTTCCTAATATCCAACCTAAACCTCCCCTGGAGCACCTTGAAGCCATTTCCTCTTGTCCTATCGCATGTTACTTGGGAGAACAGACCAAATCCCACCTTGCTATAACCTTCTTTCAGATAGTTGTAGAGAGCAATTAAGGTCTCCTCAAAGCCTCCTTTTCTCGAGACTAAATAACCCCAGTACCCTCAGCTGCTCCTCATAAGACCTGTTCTCTAGAACCTTCACCAGCTTAATTGCCCTTCTTTGGACCTCCTCCAGCACCTCAGTGTCCTTCTCATAGTGAGAGGCCCAAAACTGAACACAGTATTTGAGGTGTGGCCTCACCAGTGGTGAGTACAGAGGTACAATCACTTCCCTAGTCCTGCTGGCCCCACCATTTCTGATATATGACAGGATACTGTTGGTCTTCTTGGCCACCTGGGCACACTTCTGGCTCATATTCAGGCAGCTGTCAACCAACACCTTCACGTCCTTTTCCATTAGGCAGCTTTCCACTCACTCCTCCCTAAGCCTGTAGCATTGCATGGGGTTGTTGTGACCCAGGTGCAGGACCCGGCACTTGGCCTTGTTGAAGGACATACCACTGGCCTTGGCCCATCAACCCAGCCTGTCCATACCCTTCTGTAGAGTCTTTCTACCCTCAAGCAGATCGACACCCATGCCTAAGTTGGTGTCATTGGCAGACTGAAGGTGACCTCAATCCCTTTGTCCAGATCACTGATAATGGTATTAAACAGAACCAGCCCCAGTACTTGTCCTTTGGGGAACACCACTTGTGACCAGCTGCCAACTGGATTTAACTCCATTCACCACCACCCTTTGGGCACAGCCATACAGCCAGTTTTTTATCCAGCGAAGTGTATGCCCGTCCAAGCCTTGAGCAGCCAGTATCTCCAAGAGAATAATGTGGGAAATGGTGTCAAAGGCTTTACTAAGGTCCAGGTAGCCAACATTCACAGCCTTTCCTTCACCCACTAAGCAAGTCACCTTGTCATAGAAAGAGATCAGGTTAGACAACATCCTGAAGGAAAAGTGTAGAAGAGGGCAGCTCAAAGCTGACAGTAGTGATAGTAAAAATGCAGGGGTGTGTGCTCCAGAAAAATACTGCCAGAGATATCCCAGTGTCAATTACTCATTAAATAGATATGGAAATTCCACATTCCATATCCATGAAAAGGGAAAGAAGGAAAATACTCTAGATGCTAAAAGATCATACTACATCTCTACTATGCTGTAGTTAATGCTTTTGGAACCTGGCCACTATAAGTAGGACAAGATTTGGAATTTCTTGAAAGGTGTCAGATGGGTGCCGAGTAGTAAACACTTAAGCTTTGTAACAGAAGCCAGGATGATCTCCCAGGAGTCAAAAAGAACTACTGCCACACTGTGGTAAACTGTAAAAAAGGGTAATTTTTTTCTCTTTATCAAAGTAGCCTACAAGATATTTCTAGTCAAAGAGAAGTTTTTTTCTTTGTGACCAGCATGCTTTAATACAATGCCAAAACCATGGAGAGAGCTATGCAATTGCTTGGAACCTCACAATCCATGGGAAATGGCTTAGCCATCACGATGCCACGTTCATGTACCAAAGGATGAATGAGATAAAGGAGCTAGTTTGCTGGAAAGATGACAGTTTTTGACTAAACAACTCTTGGCAGAGCAATAAGCAGAAAAAAAGTGAAGTTATTTAATAGATAATTAAATAAAATACTACATTTTGTAAACATTGCAAGAGTATGGAGTACAATCATATATAAGCTACATATGGCAGCTGAAACACTTTTTTTTTTTAGATGCTAAACCAGCTTTAAAAGGTTAATCAAATCTTAAAAACTTAGTATAGCAGATGATGCTATGAAAAGCAAAGATGATTCTTAATTCTACCTTACAGTCAGTACGAAAATACGGAAATACATATACAAAACTGTGATTTTTTTATATATATATACACAAACATACACAAAGCAAACAAAATTCACTCAAAATTTCTTACAGCACACAGAACCAAAAAATGTAGTAACATACGTAGTTCTTTTGGAAAAAAAAAAAGAAAAGAAAAGATAAAAGCCGTCTATTGCGATTAGTAGTTACAGATCGCCTTTGGGTTTTAAACCTTTATCATTAGAGATTGCTCAAAAGTACTCCTAAGAGACCCAGCCAGTTTAGAGAGAGATTTGAAAAAGTGATCTGTTTGAAATGTGTACAGATGTGTTGAATTAGATGAGAAATACCAGAGGAAACAAGCTTTTAATATTTCATGAAACTTTCAAAGGAAGTGTCCAGTCCTAAAATTGTAAGGAGATGAAAATCAGAGTCTTGACTGCCCTGCTTATAACTCTACGCTACTGAGAAAGGAAGCTCTCCAGAGATTGAGACTTAGAACATGAAGCAAGCATTTCTCAACTTACTGGAACACAATGAAGTGTGTTTTCGTCCAAAAAAATTTCTGTAAATATGAATTCTTCCAGTATTGATATCTACTTTCCCCAAATGGGGCCAACACAGAAGTTGTTCATCTTGCAAATCAAGAAGTAAATTTTCTCATTTTCAATGCTTTAAAGTCCAGAACTGAAATCAAATTACATTTGTTGTTTTCCTACCATTGCTAGAAAAGCTTTTGCTTTTGTAAATTAACAGTTTTATTAGTTGAGCTAAATACAACTTTACATAAAAGAAAGTTTCTAAGCTGTCTTTATATAAAATGCATTTCAATTATGCACAAACTGAGAGACAACGAAAGAATCCCTTTGGACAAATGAGGATAAGAATTATGTTCAATTGATAATTAGATTCTCAAGTATATTGATATTAAAATGAATGTGTGAAATTGCTTGATGAATAAAAGCAGATTTAAAATCAAGCATAGGGAAAGAATGTATCTTTTATAGTTAGCTGGTGTGTAAAGTTACTGCAAGCTAGCTCTCACAGATGGAAAGGCATGGAGCAGAAACAGCTATTAAGATGACATGCTAAACCAGGTATTATTTTGTCTCACATTCCCAGGAATTGTAACGGTATAGTAAAAGTGCCATCAAAGTAGAAACAAAGGCATTCAAAATGAATGTGCTGTATCTTTTTTCTTTGCACTTTTAGTTTGGTGCATGCATTTCCACTCCCACATGTAGCTGAACAGAATCTATCAGTCCTTATTGCAAGAGACATAACTACATTATACCAAAGAGTGGAAGGATTCATTCCAGCAGCTTAGGAGAGCTGTGCCTTTGTGCCTGCTGGGATCAAGCATGCCTTATTACTGACTATTTTTACAGACTTCTCATTTTATGGACTTACTACGCTGAGCCCACAGAGCTTTCATCTTGCCGTGAAGATGCTCAGAAGAAACATGGCACATTAAGCTGCAGCCTCTGAGACTGACCAATGGATATGGAAAGGAAACGTCTTAGGTACAATCCTCCCTGAGAGGGAACAGTAAGTCCCTGCATGCAGGTCGCAGATACAAGCCAGCACTCTGCACAGAAATTGATAGCAATCAACTTACAGAGACCATTTGCGTTGCTTCTATATTCTTTTAGAGCATCAAGAACAGCAGAAATGTTTCTAAACCGCTTTATTGCTTTGTAGCAGCATTGCTCGGAATTACAGGCTAAAAAATCATGTTATGGAAACAGCGTATACCTGAACTACATACTCTGTGCTCTCAGAGATTTAGATTCAGCTCACCAGCAAGTTCTGGGGGGGCATTACAAGTTATCAAGAGAGTCTATTTCTACATGAATCAGGTTTTGATTTTTTTTATTTTGAAGTCTTCAGTTTTCTTAGTTAAAAAAAACCCAACACAACAACAACACAATATGTACATCCCAAATTCCATCCTCACATTGTTTTTTTTCCTCATAGCAAGGGCTATCATAATTGACTTTGCAATGACTTTGTTTGGCTTATTATTTTTCCTGAATCATGTTAGACATCCTGGCCAGATTACTATGGTTTCTGTTGCTCAGATATCAATCACTATCGGACACTCAGGATTAAGAGCTGAAGAACAGACAAGAAAAAAAATGTAGGCTAACCTGTACTGCTTAGACTATATTTGTAATGGAAGCATGAATTTAAAAAGAAAAATAAATTTTCTTTTGAGGTGACACCTGGAAGTCTCCTCACTTCATTCACCAGTTTTCAGTACTCTCTTCCAACACTTACTATAATTCATTTCCTTTGCTACTTTGACTATCTCTATGTACTCTGAATCCTTTTAAAATTCTATTGCAGTGACCAACCAAACCTTTTCCTTGCCATTTAAATACCTACAGTAAACTTGGAGGCAAAAAGTTTACCATTAGCTACTCCTAAGCTTCAAGGTCAGTAAAGTTCTTGACACTGTTATCACAGAGAAGCAGTGGCAAGGTGCACTATGACCAAAGGAAGGATGATTAGGTACCACTAACTCACACTAGATACAACACTCATGAATGAAAACGAAGGCTGGAAAGGAAAAACCAGCCCTATACAGCAGTGATGCACATGAACAACTTGAGACAATTCAGATACGGATACAGATTTTGGAACAGTCAAAGCCAAGGGACTGTTTTAATCTCATTAAAGTACAACTGGAGCTCTGCTACATTATCCAGGTTCAATTTAGCCTGGAACTTAGTCCAGGTAGCTACTTTTCTTTCCCTTTACCACATGATTATTTTCTCATGCGAAAAAGCAGGATAATTTTCATACTTTCAACATAGTTTGATATGTAATCTGACACAACTACACTCTGGTTTTGTTTTTGCTTTAGCATTCCACTACATGTCGATAATTAATTAATGACACAGCACTTTCTTTTCTCATGGAGGGTAAATTTCATTTGTTTTTCTGAAGCTCTGAATATCAAATTGATCAATGTTATCACAACATGCATCTTCCACATACATTCTGATCCTTTTCTTCCAGGAATGTTGCACTACTGCTACCTTTTTCCATTCAATTCCAATTTCATTTAGGAGATTTTGGTATCATGATCTCAAACCTGCAAATGCTTCAGCTGCATATTCAGCTGACCAATTATGATGAAGTTGGTAGGAATACTTGCCTCACGAAGATTACTACCACAATTAAAAATTCAAGGGACTGAGCTTCCAGTTTTACCCAGCAGGAAGCTGTAAACTAAAACAAGCACAGCACCAGTGACAATGCTGGTTTTCAGTTGCATGGCTTTATTTGGTTTGTTTTTTGTTGCTGGGTATTTTGTTGTTTGTTTGGTTTTGGTTTGGGTTTTTTTTTTTAATAAAAGCTACATTTTTGGTTTTTTATCCTCTCCATATGTCTCTCTAGTGTCCTCCGACAAATGGGTTCTTCAGCTCTGAAGTGCCCACTCAGTGAATAGAGAAGAATTTCTGTTATCATTAAGCAAAAGACATACCCATTAAGATATTTTTATTTCTTTTTCATATGTGTTTTTTTTCAAGTAAACTGAAAGAGAGGACAATGATTGGGAATTTGAAGGGATATCATGAGTTGAAAGGAGGTTTTGAATAGTACTGGGTATGCTATTTTGCAATTTGTTTCTAGTTGTAAAAAGCGCAGTGAGTAAATCCAGAGCCAGACACAATGATGGGTGAGATAAAAATCTGATGACAATTTGAGTACTATAATGCTGAACCTGTGTGATAAAATGAATGATGCACATATCAAAGATAATTTCCACCACTTCTTTAAAAGGAAGTTTAGTATGCTAGTTCTTGGAGTAATTGAATAAGCCTTATAGGGTTTTGCTATGGCTTTCAAATAGAGGTGTGTCAAAAAGGAAAAGCAAGATTCTGAAATGATAAAGGCAAAAAAAAAATATCAGAATTCATGTAGCTACTATACTATATTCAACTTGGTATGTAAAAGCAAAACTGCTTCATTTTAAATCCTGCACTGTTATTTCATTTTCAGCTCAACTCCTAAAAGGCTTATTTCCTTCTGATACTGCTCCAGTTGCTCTCTGTGGGAAACTACAGAGTTTATATATTATTCATCCAACTAAAAACCCTGAGGCAGGACCCCTATGGAGCCTCTTCAGTAATTGGTCTCCAGATGCTGGTGATATGCAGTGCTCTGAAAGTCCTTAAACATCATGAGAACACAATTCCATCTGCTTTTCAAGCTGCGTATGTTTAAAGGAGCAACACCGACTGCTCACCCACATTTTCACTCAGCTCTTACAGTATCTAATTATTCAGAACTCATATGCACTGAACTACAATTTATGTGGCTAACACAACAGCATACAAATTTTCAAATGAAATAATCACGGTATTATTTAATAAATGTGTAATAGCTGAGAAATCTATCCACAAAAGCAGTGTACATTGGCAGCAAAATTATCTATCGCTTTAATATTTCCAGAATACACATAAGCAAGAGGCTGAGAGTGAAAAGCTGAGCATGAATCATTCTGTACTAACATATTCTGGCAAGATGCAGGTATATGGAGTGAAAGTTCATTTGACATTTGCATTTATACCCTGAAACAGTAAAAAAATAACATTTAAAACTTATTTCAGTATGACTCCAACATGGGAATTTATGCAATTCACTGAAACAGGGCCTTGAAGCAGGAATAAAATTATTTTGTTCTACATTTCAATGTTTAATCTCTCTATCTCCTTGAACCCCCCCAAACTGTCAAGAATAAGCATTACAATACTTCTTTTTCCAGGAACACCATATTCCAAACTATATTAGCTTTCAGGACACCTCACTTGCAAGCATTGTTTAAACGCTAATCATGGAAGTTATTAATGATAAATTAATTTAGATTTGCAAGGGATGCTGACTAATCAATCACTCATCTGACAGTACTTTCTCCTTTCTGTCTCATTTTGACCTATCTCCAGGGGTCCCTGCACAGCCGGTACAGCGTCACTGTTCTTTTCTCTAAGTGTCCCCCAATAACTTCAGTTTACTTCAAACACCATATTGTAGAGAGACTTGAAAGGCAGCATCTCAAGGCTGACAAACTAATTAAGTTCATTTACCCTAGAGTTGCTGTTTGCCATCAAGGTCAGTGAGAAGCAAATGATGCAGTTTACACCCTTGTGCCATGCAGGCACATCTAGGTGGTGAAAACCACATGACATGAAATCAGATGCTACACACATTAGAAGCATCAAGGACTAGGAAACATGGTTGATACCGAGAAATGTCTCCTCAAGAAAGCATAATAAAAGCTGAAAGTGGGTATGTAATGCTACACATTAGCAAGATGAGCATGCCAGGTAATATAAAGGAGTAACAGGTAAAACACAGCCTACTTGGGTTGAAATGAAATTTTGTCATGAAACAATGAAAAGAGGTTCTGACCAGTGTAACATCAGAAGTCAAGTATAGGTCTTCAGGATGAGACAGGAGGTTCTCTTCTCAGGGGAAGAAAAAAGGACCAACTACCGCTTACTGGTTGCGAGAGCCACTGGATTTCTCACCGCTATCAGTGAGCCAGTAAGCAGCAAAGAAATTTTGGATGTAAAAGATTTGACCAGCTATAAGAAAAGCTGTCAAGACAGTAGCCTCAGAATAATCATGTATGACTAAAAACTAAAATAAAAATTAGGTCAGTAGCTTAGAGAATATACATTATAATATCATAATATCACTGCCTACAATAAAGCAACCTTGAAACAAACTTATGGGGCAGTGGTCTTGTAGCGCTTATTTATGAAAATTCTTACACTTTTAATGGAGATGTTCTCTAAATCTCAGTAGCCAAGGCCAAACGTACAGAAATACATAGTTCTAGAGTGGAGAAGCAGCCTACTCTAATTTGGAGTTGGTATTTGGACAGTCAGCTCCAAGACAAAAATTAATTTACACAGTCTTTACCATTGGTCACAAATGTACCGCTACTCATTTTAGAATTATTATAGCATGTATCATTTATCTGATAATTGTTAAATAATGCCTGGGGAGTTGCAAAGCCCAACAGAGCTCCACTCTTGTATAAGGCTTTTTGTCATCACTGGTATGTAAACAGTAATAAACCCAAGTATTATAAATTAGTACCACTTCAGTGAAGCAAATGGAACTGTGCTGATATAAAAAGCTGGTATGTTTTTGAAGTTATCACAGCAGCAATATTCTGTGTAAAGATGGGAACACTACTAAACTCCTGCAGTGATCAGAAGATCATGAAAATGTGGTGTATCTATTGATTAAATATTCTCAAGAACTGTGCCATGGTAAAATTGCAAACGATGGCAAAATTCTATGCACCTAGAAATGTCATAGTGACCGCTAATGGGAAAAGGCATTTATGACCCTTGTCAGTAACATAACATCACCTTAACTAACATCCTCGTAACAACCTTTGGAAAGTGTAAGGTAAGGTTGGCTTCATGGAGTATCAAGTTCTATTTACCTTCATTGAATTTCACTTTTTAAAATGATGTCTGGCTATTTGTTTTTACTGCACAACAAGCTATTAAGCATAAGAATCCCCTTCAATCCAGATTCTCTTATCACTGAAGCTATCAGTCTGCTTTTCATTGGTGAGAACCTCAGCCTCACAGTGCTCACCAAAAAAGGTGGAACTTTCTCTTAGAAGAGATAATACAACTGACAGAGGAAATATAGGTAGAATAAAGAAGCTTATCCCAATACAGAAAGACTATAACAGATGAAAAGGAAACTTGTGGTCTTGTTTTAGAAACAGAAAAATTCATGATAGATGCATACTTGCAGCATTAGGAAAACTGAAGTACGTGTGTATACAGGCAACATATTCCAAAGCAACATGTGTTTTGTATGCATTTACACCTCCCACTCACTCAAATGTACATACTGAAATAATGTTGTGATAATAGAGGAAAGCTATTAAAAGCAATTCTTGTAGCCCTAAGCACATTTAGGAAGTTTTAAAATGCTTTCAACTGAACCCACCAGCAGCTACTTGAAACTTCTCCTTAAACTAAACCTTTACAAATAATAAATGGAGAATAATTATGTTTTGAGCATTAACATATTTATATAGTTTTAAATATCACAGACACCTTGCAGTCACTTGTACATGTCTGTTTATGACAGGTCCATGACCAGCAGTGCCTTCAAAAATTCAAGATAATTAGAAATCAGTATACCAAATTGTTTCCTTGTTTTTTGCTTAAATACCTGATATTATACAACTCTACAGTTGTTACATCACACTGATTTCACTGCTTTACAAAGCCCACAGTTTCCCCTAAAGGTATTTGTGCTACAGAGGTGTACTTCCTATGAAATGCAAGTGAGAACATGGAATTCTCTTGCTTTTTCCTATTGCTCCATCGCCTCCTAGCTATTCTGCCTGTCCTAGCAGAATAGCTTACAGATGATAGAGAAGGCCCACCCTGCAAAGGGTTAAAGAACAGAATCTGCCACCCTTGAACAATAGAAAATCCAATTTCTTCTCACAGCTTACCTCAGATCAACACAGAGGTACACCATTCCTCACCCTCAACACCACTGATCTGGAAGGAAACTTTTGGGTCACAGTCCTTGCTGTCACAGGCAGCCTTAAAGTAAGCTCTAGCAACACAGCCTCTATAGAGCAACTAAAGTCTTCAGCCATGATAACTGGCATCTTTTTTTCCTTCTACTTTGTAAAAACAAGTAAGAATTTTCTCTTTTTGAATTCCTCTTCCAAGAGGACATACACTTTTCTGAAAATCCCATTGAGAAGTCTCCATTTCAGATTTGGGGAGAATGAACGCATCACTTTTCTAGCTAAGCTGCACATTTTTTTGTCAATTCACATTTGGAAGCAACATACAGCAAAATACAATCTTATATTGATTTATTATCTTAACTATCTTCAGAAGTGTGTATAGGTACAAGGGATCACAACAAGGTGATGAGAATTTAGTGCTTCCTACTATAAATAGTATTCACCCTTTGACATCTCTGTTCTCACATTTACATATTAACTCTCTTTTCTTAGTGACAAATTAAATTCATTGAAAGATCCTTAAACTCCATCCAAGAAAAATGAAAATGAAATAATTTTTCTGCATATGTACGCAGAAAGACATATGGCCCTTATACCCAAAAAACACGTACATGTGTTCATGCATGCTTTTACCATTTGTAAGAAGTCTCCTTTACACAATTTTTATCACTGGAAATCATGATTCAGAGTTTTTACAGAGAGTTAGGTTAATAATCCTCCCCAACAGTATGATGAAAAAATGGACTACACATAAATTGTAAATACTGTAAGCAAATAACTGAGACAAGAAGTATATTGCTCGGAAACACAATATTTGAAGCAATTAAAAATTAGTATTTGAGGCATCTGCTATATGAAGCATTTTAATGGCATTCCATTAAGTATCTGATGAGGTGTATATGGCAAAAAAAAGTATATATTTTTGGCCTACTAACTGTCTTTCATACTTAAAGGTATGCAACACAGCAGCATTGCTCATTACAGTATTAAGATTAGGAATATTCTTTGATGTATGGGATCTCTCTTATACATACTTTTCCTCCTTCTTCATGACTGGATTTTATGATTCAAAAAGCTATTCACAAAGTTACTGGATTTATATTCATGAGGCTATATCAGCAGGTTATATAGCTCTGAACCTCTTTGTCACATCACGCCTCACACTCAGGATAGGATGTTAAGTTGAAAGTACAAAGTTACTATTTGAATGTTTCTCACAAATGGGGTGGCATTCTGTGATTGTTGTACTGCAAGTCTTAAAATTATTTTCTGTTTGCACTTATTATTACTCTACGACATTGGTCCACTGGGAAAATGACACCTTGCTATGAGATGACTTCCACATGGAGCAGCTAGGGAAATGCATTTATAATGCTTGGAAAGTTAAATAGCAGTTCAGAGAGTTACAGCTCACAGCTGAGAGTTTTGAAGAGATTATATTAATTTTCTTAGAGTAAATCACTGTAGTAGAAGAATCAAATTTAGGACTAAGAGAAATGCATCAGCAAAATAATCCTGGGAGGACTGGGAACATGAAACAATTACAGTAAAAGGCAGCTGTATGGATTTCTGTTTTACAGTAGTTGTGTCTTAAACCCCTGTGAACAAGGCCTATTTCTAAACATATTTGTTGAGGGAAAGCTGAAACAAAACAAACAACATCAAAGTACATGGAATAAATACTAGCATATTGCATTCGTATATGTAGTTGGTTAAATAACATAGTAATCTGGGATAGATTTTCACAGGGATTAAGCACCTATTTAGAAGGCAAGGCTAGAGTATTTCTTTCCAGAATTAAAAATGTACCTGGAAACCAACACCACAGTAATATGACAACAATTGCAAGAATCTGCTAAATAACATGGGCTAACATTTGTAAATCTTCACATCCTTCCTAAGTTATGTTAATGGATAAAAGTTAGCCATCAGTTGTTACATTACTTTGTATTCGGAATCAAGAACGTATTCTATAGTTTATGGTTGGTTTGCCTTATGTAAAAGACCCTGCATTAAATCACTGTAACAGCATTATAGGTTATAGTAAGTCAGTTTATATACTCTAATGATATTATTGATTATGGAAGGTAACTACAATTATACAATATTGATGTGTTTCTCCACTTCCATTGGGGAAAATATTTATGAAACATGCCAGTGGAATTACAATGGAAGTTAACAAGTCAAACAAAAACAGCAGCAAGACTGCACTGATGAAATACCTTTTCTGTCTTCTGTAGGAAATAGTTTTAGAATTAAGGAGTTCATTCCTTCAGTGTATTAAGATGATATTAATGTCTTGAAGGCAGCGTGACTTTGGGATCAACATGCTGCTTTTGTCCCTCTTTGCAACCCTTGTGTTTCATTTAGATTAAAATCAGACTATGTTTTTCTTCCTACTGCACACAGAAAAGAGTCTCCTGAATTATAATATATACTAGAACATATACAATGTCACCAGTAACAATCATACATGAATTTAGCAGGGGGGAAAAAAGGCAGTAAAAACATTCTAAAGACCTAATAGGACACATTTGGAGTTTGTAAGAGCATATTATTCTAACTGCTAAAGAGCTGGGAAAATAAGCCATTTTATCTCTGTGCACAACACCATGTGCATCAAAGTTGCTTTTGCAAAGACTCAGTGGAGTTATAGGTGACATGTAAACAAGGAAATTATTACCTTAATATCCATACAATAGCACTTAAAAGCAATATAGAATAATTTAATGACAAAAATATGTTCACCTACATGCTCAACTTCCCTAAATAGAAAATGTATTAGTCAATAATGTGTTGCTAGAGTGTAATCCTTTTATCTCAACTACTTTGAATTCAGAGGATTAAGTCTGGTGCTACCCAAGCAGACAGATCACCTTATACTATAAAAATGCTTCCTGTTAAGGAAATTTGAATTGCCTCTGTCCCATAGCAAACGCACAAATTTTGGGAGAAAGAGGTGTTACAAAACTGAATTTATAGCTGGGTGGTTCCAAGCCTTTCTGTCTGGAAAGCCTGAGAGGTGCCTGATTGTGGTGTTGAAAGGCCAGGCTTGATGCCTCAGATGGGCGTGGCCACCTACCGGGGACCACATCCGTCTCACATCCATCCAGGATTCACTGAAAGTAAAACTGCTCCAACTCAGGACCAGAGGAAAGCACAGTGGTGCACTGTCCCACTTGCTTTGAAGCAGAGATTCAGAAGGAAACAGCTGGGTATAGAGTGATCCCTCCACAGCGATGCTTCCCTAGCTAGCAATTTGGGGAATTGAGTAAGAAGTTGCATCTGGAACATCACTTTTCTCAGGAATCAATAAATCTGTTCTGTATGACTTCATCTGATAAAATTTTTGCAAACCCAGGAAAAGATACAGCACCCATACTATCTTCAGAGAATGAGTTCCATGTTGTAGTTATATTCACAGGATAAAGAGCAATTTTTTTCTTTTTATGTTCCCAGCCTAATAATTTCTTAAACATCCCTCCACTGTTACATCAAGAGAAATAACATCAACATTTTCCTCACTACCTGATTTTGCATAGACTTGTGTAGACCAGGACTAGTTGGGCAATTTTACTACAATGCACTAGATTTTTCATTAAGATGCTTAGCATCCTGTAGGTTTATAATCTATGTAACCATACTTAGCATTTACAGTCATTTTTCTTTACCCTACCATTTAGCCTAAGCTCATGCATAATACTGAAATAGGAAACTACTTTCCTCATTTTCTTTTTGACAATAGAAAATTATCCTAGCTAGAGCTCATTGTTTTACTTTAATAAAAAAAATAAAACAAAAGTATACACATGCTACAATGAGGGGAACTCACAGCTAGAAACATATAACCTAGCACTTCAATTGCTTAACTCATGGTTAAAGAAAAGCAAATCAGGGTAATTTTATTTCACTAATGAATGGATAAAACAGTCTATGTTCATCAAAGACCAGTTAAAAACACAGTAAAAAAAAATAAAATATATCAGATAAGCATTCATCACCAATCTTTGCCTGTAAGATTTTTTTTTTGTTGTTGGCTTTAAGTTTAAGAAAACACACGAACAATTTCTTTCCCATCTTCTTGCCAAAGCTCAAATGAGATTCAGCTGATCAGATTTCAGGGCAATGACAATGAACGACTTTTGGCTCCGGAAAAAATTGCGTTTTTGCAGGTCAATAGCCAAGGAATGAAACAAAATATTTTGGTTGGAATGTGATATTTTTCAGTTTCTATCCCAAATGAAGTCCACAACGTAAGAAAGGCTTTCTTCAAGCATACAAGCAGTGTAATGAAAAAGAAACAGATTTTTTTCAGAAATCAGCACTGGAATGAAACCCACTAGGAGCAGACCAGAGTCGTTCTTGCTCTCACTTTGCCTTATTGCCACAGTGAATAGCACAGTCTCAGGAGGGAAAGTAATGTCAGGGCACAGAACCTAGAATAATCCACAGTTTGATGATGAGGAAACCCTTCTAATGATATAAGAGTTGCAGATCGCATCACTGTCATACAGAGAAGGAAATGTCTTTCATTTTGAGTGAGCATTCAACTCCAAAACAGCAAATTACAAAATTATCACTTAGAGGAGGGCTGTAAGACATTAACAAGAACTAAATGTAGAAGCAGCGAAAATCAGAAGTTACTTCTGAAGTTACTCTCAATAGTCTCTGCTTACTGTGCTTTGGTACACTTTGTGTAACAGGCTCAGAGAAAGCAAATCGCATTGCTTTTGGACAATACTAAATCAGAAGATACTCTCCAGAAGTACATACAATACCCTCTTATTGCTAATGGATGCTCAAACAATGGGGTGAGAGTAAAATTGGTCCGAAGTAACTCCGTCTAATAACAATGCAGCAGATTTTGTCTTCTCAGCACCTACTGCTTCCTTCTGCAAAGCATCTTCTGCACTGCATTACTTGCTGCAGGCGCAGCTCCCTCTGGTATATGGGGATTAATTCAAATATCACCAGAGGCAAATGCATAGCACTAGAGACAGCATCAAGAGGAACATCACGGCACAGAGTTTTACAAAACAGGATTGCTGAGAAAACCACAGACTCTAAGCAAGGGTAATAGTTGCTAGCAAGGAACATTAAACGCTTTCCTGAAAAACTAACCTGATGTGGTGGAAAGACACTGACATAAGGGACATAATGCAACTGCTTTAAGGAGATCTTTGTGACTCAAGGAGACTTGAATCATGAAAGGAATACTTGTAAGAACAAAAATTTCATACAGGTACTGAACAAGATAAATCTTAAGGACAGAATACCCAGCCCAGCCGACAGCACTAGAAGAAACTCACCCTAGAATAACTAAGTAAGCATCTGAAGCAATCTCTACACCATCATTGTGAACTTATGGACAATGAGCTCCCTAGAGGACTGAAAAAGAGCAAACATGGTACCTATTTTTATAAAATGGAAGAACAACTGAGGACCTGAAAATTTATAGACTAGTTCAAATAGATTCAATCCACAGGAAAAATAAAAAGCCTAGAGGAAAAGAAAAAAGCCAAACCCCCGACCCCCAGCAATAGAAAAAAACACCTATAAAAGAACAAGATGAGAAACCATCACTACAAGTTTTCCAACAGAAAAGCATCACAAACAATTCAGTTTTCCTCTCAAACAGGTTAACTGCCAACTGGATGAGACACTGTAGAAATGCAGTGCATCTTGGCTTTTAGCAAGGTTATTTCACGTGATGCTTCCTGTAATGAGCATTTCCTGATATCCACAAACATTTCAGAACTTTAAAGCCTTATGACATACAAGTAATTTCAGTTCTTGTTTTCCCCTTGTGTAAAGGGACAGATATAATTTTTTGAAGTCAAAATCAAGCACAGGTTTAGTAACACAAAATTAAGAATATAGGGATTTGGAGTAATTCACAATCAAGGAAGACATGGCAGAGTCTACAGCTGCTAGTGAGAAAGAGCACCATAAGATTCTTAGTTATCAAGGAAAGATTTCAAGACAAGCACGAAGCAAAAATGTAGGCTATCCCAGATCAGATTGACAGATACTGAGATTCTGCAGCAAGGAATTGGCTAGGATAAAATCTGTATGTGAAAGGTAGGAAAACAGCCATGAGCAAGACATGGGTTGAGGGTGGAAAACATAGAAGAAACAAAAAAATATGAAATAACAACAGAACCACAAGAAAAATACATTTTAAAAAACTACTCCATTTCATATGTCAATAATTTTAAAGGACTGCACAGGCCCTTTTAAATAGACATACACAACCTGGTTAAGAGGCCATGTTGGTGAACTTGGTTTTGGTAAACACAACATGGTATCTGGCACAAATGGTAGTTACATGTTTGCAAGCATATGTAGGAAAACATCAAATAAGCAAACACATGCCTTAAAGCTGACTCACATTAATCCTTATGGATTTGAAACTCTTGTAGCAATTACTTTAGTACCTTTTGTTTTCACAAATGTTAGGACTCAAGAGCAGATGCAAATGCTTGCAAATTCTGCTAGGCACTGTTTAATCTCTCCTTCAGTTTTATGAAAGAATATTATGGTGAAGGCTAGGATACTAAAAATACAGGAAGGAAAAGGCTTGGATTACCACAAGAGAGGGACGAAGAACCCATAAAGACAAAAAAAAAATAAGGAAAACATGCAATAGATTAGAAGCAAGGAAGGGAGAAGGAAACATAAAAGGATTCAGAACCTCCCCCTAAACACACACAAATACTACAGCAAATCTACTAGAATACATATAAAAAGGCTTCTATGAGAAAAATGGTGAAGATACTGCAATGAGGTATTAAACAAAGCTTGGGGCTCTCTTGCTTTGGTGACTAACCCTGCAAGATTTATATAAAGTATTAATGAAGAACAATTTAGAAATTTGTGGAAAAGAGAAAAGGGCTAAAGCTGTTCTCTTTCAGCCCTATGCACACATCTGAAGATGAAGGAGTAACAATCTGCAGGCACTTAAAAGTGAAAACCACAACCCATTAACTGAAATAGGGGAACATCACCTCCTGGAGCATTATACTTGTGAAGATGGGAATCCCACGGGAAAGGTGCTGTTGAGAACAGAGCACCTGCTTTCACAGTAGGCACTGTTTGTCTGCCCGCAAACATCATCAGAAACAAAGACAATATAGGGCAATATGGTAATAGACTCCCAGTGGGAGAGCCATGTGTCTGTTCTGCTTTAGGAGGACGCACACGTTCACTCTGGAGGGAAGACAACACAGGAAAACAGCAGGATGGGCTGTCAGCTCTGACTCCAGTGGGTCACAGGAAGATCTTCTGCATGAGAGAACGTATGGTGCTTCCTCATTTTCTGTAACAGAAACTGAAAACAGCCTAACCTTGATGGCCTATGGGAAAATACAAACTATATGCAATCTGACATGTAGGTTTATTTGTGGTTTTCTACTTTCCCCCTCTCTATTGCTGAAGTTTTAGATACTCCAGGCTTGCTTTTGGGGAAAGGGAAATAGCAAAAAACCCCTGGCCTGGGACAGTTCAACACAGCAGCATGTGTTCATAGCACCCAAATCCCTTACGTGAAAGATTAGGAACAAATAAATATTCTGATTTTAGAAAGAAAACAGTTCTTATTCTCATCTGTTCTCATCTGTTGGTAGCTACTAATGTTTTTCATGACCTTTTTATGATTTTGCTTGGTACAAGTACAGTAACATGCAAATCAGAACTTCAGATTTTTTTGAATCAGAACTACTTTCAATCATCTGTGTTCATTTGGACTATGTTAAACAAGATTTGTTGTTTGTTTTTTTTTTTTTTTAGTAGCTACAAAGTTTCTTTTAGTTTTTTTGAAAAGCCTCCTTTCAGAGCTGGCATGGGTTTGTAAATTGTTTCCAACCTCCTTATCCCAAGAAACAGCAGGTGGGCTCCATTGTCATGGGATTCTCTTGCACAGAATAGCAGTAGTACAGCATTTTACGTATTTTTCCAGTTACTTATGGAGAGAAAGCACATGGATAAGAACATTAAAATATGTCACTAAGGATGTCTGTGCACTAAGTTGTGCAATTAGTAGTGGTGACTTTCCAGCCAGAGGTTTGCTGCTGCTGCTGCTTTCTGTTTGGCTGTTTCTGAAACTTCTGAGAAGCCCAGTGAGGAAGGCAGCAAACAAACATCGCACAAGCACAAAACATGGCAGGCTCCCTCACTCATGTACATTGGAAAACTCATTTCTCACATGCATAAACCATTCACCATTTCTAAGTGTAAGCCTGATTCATACCCATTTACTCTCCTCGCATGTGGCTTTCTTAGGACCCATCCCTACCATCTCATTACAAAATACCAACGCAAAGATAATGAATAACATACCTTTCTGAGGTGGTTTACTCTTTAAATGAACACACTAAATTTAATCTTTATATTTAATAGGTTTCACTGACCTCCTTTTTATTTATTTTTTTAAGATTTCTTTAATTGCACAATAATGCCCATATCTAAAGTAACATTAGGTTGCTTTCTTGTGTGTGTTAGAATTAGTTCCACAAAAGAGGATGGAAAGGAAATTTTAAACCTGTAGTGTAAAAATCTCTTGAAATACTGTATTTTTCTGTTGAACCTTAGTGTATAAAAGTCAAGGTAGTTTACACAGAGTTAATGGAGCATTATCTCCTATAATTAAAAATTCATGAAAAAATGCAATAACTTTTGGTCAGACACTCTCAATAACAAGGCTGAAATCTGCTCTCAGTTGTAATAGACTAAATCAGAATAACCTTCAATGATGAAATATTTCTAATAAAAAAGGGTGACAATGCATCACAAAAGGCTTCACTTGAAATAGAGGAACAGACAAATTCAAGGCAGGCTTGATCAACAAATGATATCAAAGTGGATTCTTACTCCCAGCTTTGCTTTAAAACTTCTGTGGACTTACTGGATATTCAGAAAGTAACACCTAGAGCGTAACCATTTATATACAATTCTAAAAAAAAACAAAACAAAATGAAAAATTAACAATTGTAAACATTTTGAGACTGTGATTCTGTACTGGCTATCCATAAGAAAGATGCATGGAAAAATGGCATACATGTTCTCTGTAAAAGAAGAAGAGTCATTTTATAGCTTATTTATAGCTGATATATAAGTATTGCTGTAGCTCTACTGACTCACTAGAACTAGGAAGTATATTTGGTGAGGACCTGCTCCTAGATGTGTTGAATATGTGGATGTGTCATGTTAAAGTTTATCCAGAAATTAAATGGTAAAACTCCATCAACAATCTTTCTAGTAAAGCAAAAGTAACTGAGGATTCAGTAGTAAGAATTTTCTTCATATTTTAAAAATACTTTCAAAGACTCCAGACATACATATGCAAACACATACAAACACACAGGCTTGTCAAAATAAAATGCTGACACTCCTCTCACAGGATGTATTCATTGCATGTTTCTTATTGCTTTGCATATGGAGATGTATACTGCCTTCGGCAACATATCAGTTTATGCATTGTGTGTAAACATTACTTTCATCTAAAAAAGTGAATTTGCAGAGGGATGCACTATCTATGCTGGAAATAAATTCCACCTTCCACCATCCTGTTGTGTCTTATCTGAACTGTACCTATTTCCATCAAATTCTGCACATCAGCAGTAGCACCAACAGAGAAGAAAGTCAGAAATAGGGAAATTGCAGACACGTTGCTGTGCTCATTTTCACTACTTTTCTCTCCTTAGTTCCTGTCTTTGACTGCACAGACATACAAGCATGGATATTTCAATTTACAAAGATATAGTCTTCTGCAAGCAACATAAGTGAAACTGCAAAGCAGGAAGAATTTCCTCTTTGTTATTTTTACATCTTTCCCTATCCTTCCATGCAGCTTCTGTATAATTCCAGAGTGTCAGAGTTGAATAATCAAACAAGTTAATGCATGAGGAGAAATAAAACTTACAATTGCCTCTCATCTCTTAAGAATAATTTCTGTGTTCACCTCTTTCTCTCTATTGGCACGCTTATAATGCATTGACTACGCCTCATGTTTACTGCAAGTATGCACTGAGAATGCTCAAATGCTGCAATTCAAAATGAGTGAAATGACAGGACGTATGAAAAGAATTCCTTGTCTTCTCTCTCCAATAAAAAACAGCTTAAATGAATAAGATACCTGAAACTGTCAAAAGGCATTTAAAACAGCCCATTTCCCTGTTGAAATGTCATGATTTTAGTCCTTTAGACCACTAAGTCAAGTTCATTCAGCATAACCTCAGGGATCTACACTGCACCCTGGGCAAAGGAACTCACCTCCTGATACCAGATTGGAATATGTTGAAGGACCTGATATAGAACTAGGCTTTGTGTAGCATGACAGATGTGTCAGGTAACATCTGGCCACTTAGTCTGATCAGATGGAAGAACCACCATGATACCTGAATCACAAGTTACTTTCCGCACCATGCAGAATTTAATTAGCAACTAAGGTTATCTTCTGCTTGCGACTACCGTTAACATACGTAATTTGATAGATGATACTGACCCAGTAGTTTTCATTGTCATCGAAATCAGGCTAGCAGGTGTCAAGGAAATAAAAGCTGAGAAATCAAGAACCTGGTTGTGATCATGCTGGAAATTTCTCTCTGCTGTTCTTGGCCTGTGTCCCAGACTCATCATTCAGAAGTCTTGATGATGCAAAGAAGTACGGAGCAGACTTAACCATGATAAAGACATCTGAAAAAGTGGCCTGAGCATTGTCAAGCAACTACCGTACCCCTAGCCATTCATATCACTATGCTGGAACCAGCAGGCCAAATCCTGCATGCATGTATCCCAATACCTACTTATGCAGTGACAAACCTGAGAGCCTAACCCACTCAAAGCATCAAGAAATAGTAGATTTAATTGTCAACATTCTTCATGTAATCAAAGGTACCAGGATTACTACCACCTGGTTGTTTAAGAGCTATGGAGCTACACATCAAGGTTGATTTAACTGCTTTAACAGTATTTTTCTCCTTGCTTAATTGGAAACTTATTTGGTTTAAAACCAAATTGAATTATTTTGATTAATTATATTACTTACATTACATGAACTACATTAAATTTTAATTACATTAGAAACTAAAAGAACATTTCTACTGTTCTGCTTTTCTGTGGCACACAGATCGAATCGTTGCCCCAGTAGAAAAAAAAATGGAATTGAAATGAATGGAGTTGAAATGGAATCCTAGCTATTGATGAAAAAAGAACAGCCAACCACAAGAAGCAAACGAATTTGGAAAGAGCAGTAGAAAGAAAAAATAAAACAAGAAAATTTATTGATAAGCATTGATAATGATACTTCCTTCTTTGCTTAACATTTTTGTTTCTGTTTGAATAGAAAATATTTACTGATTTATTTTTTCCACATGGAATCAAAAGCAGTAAAATTGACAAAATGCACAGTAATGTTCAGTACCCCAAATACTAACTCACCAGAAAAAGGAAGAAGAACAGCATACTTATTCAGATAGTTTCATTAGTCTAGAGATTTTGATAGTGTCATTTCTTCTGGCTGCTTTCACATAAATTATTAAACTAAGTGTCTTTCACAATCTTTCTACCCATACAATTAAGTCTAAGCCAAAATGTTTACTAGTAGTATCATTTGTTCTGTTAACTGTATTGAGATCTGCAAAGCAGGTTTTGCTCAGGACAGTTCATCAGTTATTCTTTTAGGTATTTCACACTGAACAGGAGTTTCGGTACTGAGCTGCCTCTGACCCCCTCAGCATGCCAGGTGAAAGACTCTAGTAAATAAAGTTTTTACAAGTCTCGGATATTAGCCCAATGAGATAACATTTCTAACAGCTTTGGAAGCATTGCCACAAGTAGAACAGTGTCCTGTTCCTGCCAGCATCATTACACTGAGAAGAACAAAATCTTTGCTTTGGTCACAAGGATGTTTGCATATTATACACACAACTAATAACAGGTTAATGCCCATGGTGCAAAACTGAGATGCCTGCGCATTAAGGCAATAAAAACTTTCCATCCTTACTATCAGGTGAGAATAGTTTCCAATTGTTTAGGACACACAGAAGTTAAAATTTAGAACTTTTAACCGGAAGCAGCAGCTTTCAAATTCTGAATGCTCACTACATAGTTCTCAGTATCTCATATTCCCCTGTGCAGCACAGTTTAATGATTTTAGTGCTTTAAGGAAGAAAACATGTTCTCCAAGGAGAATAAAGAGGGCTAAGAGGGTTGTGCTTAATTGGAAGACTAAATTTACCCAAAGGTTCTGTGGATGTCTGCCAGATTCTTCTCAGTGACACTCACTGCAATCTTGAAGAACTTAAAAAAAAATTTAAAAATCTCTATGAACCTCCCCAAAACTGAACTGGTCTTTAATATACAGAAATAAATTAGTAAAATGAAAAGTAAATTCAAAAGATAGTGAAGATAGAAACATCATTATATTTTGAGTATTTCTTCTGAAAAAAAAAATTAGTTTCCAAATTACTTTTACAAAACCATCACTGTGGTAATGAAAAACACACCTATGAAAGCACACAAAGCAAAGAAACTTATTTGAAAAATTCTGCTATCTCTGAATAGCAGAAATTCAGAGTCTGCAGGCTGGCCAGCTAATTATTTAGTCATTCTAGCCTATTGTTATAAATTACATTGTTCAGACTATTCAAATGGAGCAATGAAAAAAATAAAAAGACATAAATGTGTATAAAAGTAATAAGTGAAAAATTCTCCTTACTTCAAATATCATTCTGCCTTATTAGACTCTTACAGAGAAACTAAAAGAGATGATACTAGCATTCATGATTATGGTGCATGGAGCTACATCCGTATTTAAAATAAAGGGGAATGACAGACTTTCTAAATGAAAACATTTTTCAGTATTACCTTAAGCTTCATTCTTCTCCATTACAGCCCTGTGCTGCAAGAGAAGAGTGTTTCTCTCATACACATCAAAACACTAGAATACAAGCAAATACAAACAGGAACCTGCTCCAAACACACTCACACACACTTTTAAATGCAGCCTGGGATATTCAGATAAATATATAAAGCTGTTGACACTGAAGTGTTAAATAGTATTGCAACTGTTATATTCAAACAAGGAGTAAGTACATGCACTTACACACCAGGATGTAGTCACACTCATACCTGAGACTGCTCATTCCATTCCCTTCACTTCCATTCAGTTGTGGCACCGTAACAAGTTTTTGTGACTCTGTAGTCACTCAGACACGTGAATCTACCCCTTTAAGATCACAGTGAAAGAAACCAATAAAAGCACAATTATACCTATACACAAAAATGCTCATGAATGTATATGGCCTTGCAATGAGGCACTGATCCTTAATAGCAAACTCTCTTTTCCAACATACATAAGTAACAGATCTCCCATGCTTCCCTCCTCAACAAGTATGTTTGTACAGTGCAGCAAGTTCTAGAAATACTGGAATAGTACCATGAATATTCAGGTCTTCTCCATTTTAAACAATGTAATGTCCATATTTTAGAATTAGGAGATGAGTAAGCCCCATTTGTTTTTTCCTCCCTAACCATTGTGTGCATTCAGTAGCCCAATATGTTAGAAAGAAGGTTTTCAAAATCATTAATTTCTTTAGAAGGAGAACTTGATGGACACAAAGCATTTTTACACTACAAGCTTCTTCTCAAAGCAGGAATATATAGCTTTTTGTCATCTATAGTCCATTATGAGTTTCAGCAACATGATTTAGACAAAGTTCTAGTGAATAGAGGGGGAAAGGGAGAAAATGCAATAACAGTGAACTAATTGCTTATACCTTTGATCATTTCCTTGACCCAGAAATCCCTCAAGCACAGGGGTAATTTCAAGTCACACAAATAATACTGCAACTCCAAAGGAAACTGCTCCTCAAACTGTAAGAATAGAAGGCTTTCTCAAGAATAAAGACTAAAAATCTCAAACACTAAGCAGATAGTAAGAATTTCACACATTTTAAGTAAAAAGAAGTCCTCTTTTTTTTTCTCATATACTTTTTATATGCTTTATAAATACTTTTTTTAGATAATGCAAGTTTACAACAGGAGTTCTTAACTTTCACTTAGAAACATTTCATTGAGGAATAGAATGCTCACTGCCATAATTATTTATACCAACTGAGGATCTATGCATGCAAATAGAATGTTAGTAAACAAGACATTAATTTGTGTCTGGCCTAAGATTAACTTCTCTGCAAGACTGGAAGAGAAACCACCAAAACCCAAACTCCAAACCCTAAAGCATTCCTTCAGTTTAGAGTGGAACTCATGCTTATGTTGGGTTGCTGTAGTTAGTCTGAAAATGAAAAACCCTACTGCATATAAATACAAATGGACCAGCCTCTCGTCATCCACATCAAGTAATATGTACTTTTAAAATTTTAATCATTGAAAATTTATGCAGTTACATTATCACCTCCAAGGCTCAAGAAGTTGCCCTGCATAGAACCTTTATTCTTGCAATTTATTAAAGTGCTTTTTGTATACTACTACTGACTTCATAAAACATTTACATTTATTAGCCTTAGTAGAACATATTCTTTATAATGAATGGTATATCCTACAGTTAAGCCAGAACAATAGTACGGATTTCACCCTTAGGCTCATTACATTGTTAATCTCAAAGATGAAGCAACTAATTCTTATGCTTTGGTGCTCTTTTAATATTTGTCTCCGAAAAAAAAAACCCAAACCAACAAAACAATCTCCCCAAAATTTTAAGGTGTTTTAACAATTACTTGTAGTCTCCTGCTTCTTTACACAATAATTAAAACTTAAATCAAACTCTGGTTCTTTACTAGTGGGCCAGTCCTATAATTCTTCAAACCTTGCAGAACCGTGCTACACAAAATACTCAATGTATGCATCTGAAGCTTATTCTGCCTGGTGGCCATGCTACAAGGTATGATTTTATTGTCTAGTTGGGTGCCTTCCAGGTCTGAGCCAGTAAGGAACAAGATTGAGAAAGCACAGATCATTTCCATCTAAAAATAGAGTATCGGTCTGTAAGTATCTAATGAACATGTCAGTGAGAGTATGAGATTATGAGGAAAAATTATTTAGCTGTACCAATACTTTGAAATAATTTCTTTGCTGTAGTACTATCAGAGTTGGCAAACAGTGTTTTCTTTTGTGAGAAGTTAGCCTCCCCAGCTGTAGGCAGGCTTTTGATTTAGATCATACATGAAAAGGAAGCTGATTGAACCAAGGAGGGCTGGCAACTATCACCTAAAAAAGTAACAGAAGGAACAGGCACACTGGAAAAATGTTTCATTCTTAGACAATTTTGTTACCGTGAATAAAATATTTCTTGATTCATTAAATCAGTATTAAGCAATTGTATCTATTGATCTTCCACACTGATACTAACAATACTTTGCGGAAACCAGGTTTCCACACAGACTGTTGGCTGCAGCTACCGTTGACAACACAGAATTTTACATTACTCACAAATAACTACACTAATTAGTTTTACTTTATTTCTCATTTTAAAATATTTATCAAACAGTCATTTTTGGAAATGCTGTGAGATCTCTGAACATAGACCTCTGGTAAAAGTATTTGTTACAAAGGGAAAAGATCCACTGAATTGTAGAGCTCCTCTCTTCTGTTAAGTGCCAGAAGAACTGTTACAGAAACCCGCAACAGGCGCAATCTGGGCTGCCTCTCTCCTAGGCTCCCCAGATTAACAGGCACGGGGAGAAATTATTTGAAGGAAGACGCTGGTGGCTCAAGCACTGTGGCCAAGTGCTCAGCTGCTAAGGGCTGTGTTAAGTCAGCAGGGAACCTTCAATTTCACACGTGAAAGGATGAAAGGATAATTTGTGTGCCAAACCTAGGCTTCAAATTAAGAGTCTGGTGCATCTCTAATTCTAGTTGACATGAAATACTCTCTCAGAAGGGTTAAGCTGAATAAGTATTTAATTGAGATTTATTTACTAGAATTTTATTAATAAGAAACTGAAGGGACAGACCCAGTAGAAAAATACATTTTCTTATTTATTGCCCAAGGACTGGTAAAGAATTTAGCGCCAGAATTTAGCACTCTGGAAATTTGATTCAAATGGACCAGTTAGCTGTCAACAGATAAACACAGATCTAACAAACAAAGACACAGCTGTCAGCATGTCAAAACAAAGGTGCATCGGATATTTTTAGTTCAGAATCTAGCCCCCTACTACCAAATCAATTAAATATCATTTGGTAAATACTGCGTTCAGCTAGCACACGAAGGTAACACTAAAAACCTCTACACAGTCTCACCAGCTGGCTAACAAGTAGTGAAACAAGGTTCAACATATCTGAGGAACTGTTCATCAGATCACTCTGATAAGGAACCTCCCAGCATGGAAGAAATAAAGAAGCACAATACATACTATATTAAATTGTTGAGGTTTAGGTTAAATCCACTAGACCTACAACAGACACTCTCTGTTAACCCCTCTTTCCTGCCCCCAAATAGAGGAAAAGAGGATAAGGGACAGAGACTTATGGCCCCCTTCCCTCCCAAATGGGAGAGGAAGGCAATGAGAGAGAGGCTTCTGGATTAGAAAACTAGAACAGCTTTAATGAAGATAACAATGATAAAATGGGATATATATAAACATACACAAAACCAGTATTGAACCCAACTTCCCCCTAATGGCAATTACGTCACTGTCACCACTGAGGCTGTGCAGGCACTGGCAAAGTCCCAGACGAAGCTCAGCAGCTGACAGGAACCAGGTTCAGGAACACAGGAGGGTCCAAGAGGGGAAGAAGACCCCAAGGGAAGCAAAGGCCAGCGGAAGGATCGATGAGAAGGAAAAAGGGCAAAGGGGCCAAAAAGGGCAAAAAGCCCAAAAAGGGGCAAAAAAGGGCAAAAAGCCTGAGACCCTCATGCTCCCTCAGCTTTATACTGAATATGACATCTATAGGATGGAATACCTCATTGTTCAGTTTAGGGTCACCTGTCCTGGTCGCTCCTCTCTGCAGGTGTGGACTTTCAGTTTCTGCACCCCCAATGTGGCACACAAGATTCAGCAGTGACCTTGGTCTGCACACCGATCCTTGGTACTAACTCTAAACATCAAGCACTATCACTGGTAGAAGCAGAGACTGTCTGCAAAAACATGCCATTAACTTCAGAAAGTGCAGTTAGTTAGAAAAGACTTAGCTGAAGAGCAAAATCACTGAACAGACCCACAAACCAGGACATAATACTGCCTACACAAGTTTCTATTAAAAAAATAAAAAAGTTCCCACTGTTTGAGAAGACGATAACTATTCCCTAGTCAAGTAGTCTGGAAGTTCTGCTCACTTTCAGACATGTTTTAGAACAGTATTAATGTAAGTCAGCTAAAATCAAGCTTTCAAAGAACACCTCCAAAATTTGCCTTTACATAACAGATAATTGTCATGCACACCATGTGCACAAGAATGCATACTCTGTATTTTCAGATATCCATAAAAACTTTATATCAGAAGGATTAACTTACATGGTAGAAATACAGGGACTCTTGAGAGCAAATCTTAATATTTTAACAGTTGGGCTATTTGTCCAGAAAATACACGACCAAGGTGCCAGAGTGAGACCATTGCCCGTGGAGTACAGTATGTAGGATGAAACGGAATAATATCAATTCCCATAAAGAATGGACTAGTCCAAGCATTCATATATAAGACTGCTTGTTTGCATTGCGAAGTCTGGCAAAGGAGAAAAATGGAAAAACCTAAGATTATTATTTTTAATTTTGACTTTAAACATGCTCCCTGTAGGAACTACTTCCTGCCAAACTTTTAAGCTATCAAGGCTGGGAGCTTTCTTTGGATGAAGCAGCAAAGGGCTGTCACGTAGATCTCCTACTTGAAGCATTTAGAGAGACAACTTAGCAGCTTCTGGTTGCAATTTGTTACCAACAGTGAAACGGCAGTAATAGCTGAAGCTTCCCGAGTACCAGACTTCTGAAAGTCATTATATGGTTGACTGACACAGCAAAGGGTCAAGGAAATGCTCACCTTTACAGATTTGCTGCAAGCAATGAACTATTATACCCTTTTCTCTACGGAGTATTCTTTTGTCCCCTCTTCCCCCAACTCGTCACAATCCAGCAACTTCTGTCACTTTCTCTTCTGAGCCATGCTCCATCCAGAAGACTCTCAGATGTAGAATAAACCTGAGCTTTTAACTCTACTTGTGCCCTGCTATTTGTGCTATTCTCCAGCCCAGACCTAGATAGGGCAATGCTAACAGAGGCAAAGCTTTTGTCTACTGTAGCAGTATGAGGCAACAAAACCCCACTCTGACTCTGAGCTGAAGTAGTTAGCAGACACAGCCTTGAGTGTGTCACCGTCCTGAGAACAGAGATAATGTCTTTCTCTGCTTGCTGGCCCTTCACTTGATGTGTGTGGGTTCTCAAAGAAGCTGCTGCAGCACATTTGAAAGTCATGTTGCCAGTGTCATAGCAAATGACTGACAGATCAAGCTATTGCCTCCTTCCTCCCAGGAAATACTCAGATAATGCGCAGTTATTTATTTCTTTCTAAACCTTATTTCTTTCCAAACCTAATTTCTTTCCAAATCTTTGTCAGAAAAAAGCTCCTAGAAGAACTACTCAAGCTCAGCAAAAGCACTGGGGACATTATATGTTAAAACAGCAACACAAGCAACAAGAGACATTTTAAAGTGGGTTGTATTAAAAAAAAGTTCCTACTTAAGGCTAATGATGAAATCACTTCTCATAGTTAAGTAATTTTTTTTCCCTGAGATTTTAAAGCCTTGTCTGAGAAATAAGTAGGCAGGTTTAATGTTCGAATCCTAATGCAGACCTTCTATATTTGATTGTATTCCTCAACATCTTTGAATACACATGGGAATGAGTTATTCAAACTCCTCCTACAGAACATCATAAAAGTCCATGGAGCTCACATGAATAGCACCCATTTTGTTATCTTAGGATAATCTGGGGTATCTAGAGTGCTCTCTGATGCTGAAGCACAGCAACTGTTTCACTAGGTTGCATATAAACAGTTATGCACTACAAAGGACAGAAGGGGTAATCATAAAAATAAAGTTGTTCCTATTTTCAAGGTCCATTAATACCCATTTAATAAGCATGAGGAATTTAAAAAAATACGGATAAAAAAATATAGATACAGCAAAAGAGCAAAACTGTTTTTCAAGGTCAATGAGCAGCCTGCTACTATTCTAGCTACTGCTAGAAATAAGCAGTAGCTTATTCTACAGCTGAAAAATCAGAATATACACATCAATAGTAGGAGAATTTGCTAGAGCTGAAGAGAAAAGTGAAGCAAAATTCCATCCTCAAACCAGTAATGAGGCATATGAACTAGAATTCAGAATGAACACCATGCTAACAAACTGTTTCCTGGTGAAACAATCAGCTCCTTTGTTTTATTTCAAAGCTTAGTAAGAGAGCCCCTAACATCATGACATGATACTTTCTCTTTTCACCATTGACTGTAACTGCTGGGGGAGATCTGCGGTACCAGAAACAGAGAGTGTGTGCTATCAAGGCACTCTGGCCATTAAGGGAGGAGGTTAGGTGCTTTCCTCCTCCCACCCAAATACCTGTTACATATGGTGGTCTCACTCCAGGTCTGCTACTGCTCTTGTCAACTCCCTTTCCCATTTGATACCTCAGTTCTTCCACCTTTTCTGAACAAACAGGAACTCTCTGAAAAGTCTCCAGAATGTAATTTTCCCTGATACACTTTTAACCACTGGAAAATTATCCCTGCAACATTTACTAGCAACACTTGAATAGTATATTTGGTCAAAGGTCAAAAAGACTACAAAATAGTGCTAGCTGAATGGCTGCTGGTAAGTTATTGTTGGAAACAATCTAAATCAAGGGGAGAGCATTTTTTCATGAAGTTTAGTTGCATAGTGTAATGATATAAAAACACCAAACCAAATTAAATTCTTGCTTATCTGGCCCTGCCATTTTCCCAGTTTGATATATTCCTTATTTAACAGTAGGAAATAAGTCAGTCACCATTAAATTATATTTTTCCCTTTACCCAACCAGAGAAAAAAAACCCATATTTTTATTTTCTTGTTCTATAAAAGCATGCTTGCAATAGGCAAGTTCTTGCAATTCACTGCTGACTCTAATATGCCAAATAGAATCATTAATGAAATTGTTTATGAGAAGGCTGAATTTTAAGTATATATTATAGCTGTAAATACAAGCCAATAACAACTCCTATGTAATCCATTACAAATCTGCTAGGCAATCAGAATTCAATAAGATTTAATCTACTGATGTTCAATAAACACGTTAAAATAATGTTTATAACAAATAATTAGAAATCACTATGCTTTATCTACCAATGAAGACACTTATTCAAAGCAGAGTTATTAAAACCAAGACTCCATTGTCCAAATTATACAATTATTTTGACTAATTCAAGTACTCAATTTGACTTCAATTTGGAAATCTGGAAACCCTTTCATTACTTTTCATTTAGCATCAGCAACATTTCTGATTAGGATGCTTTATAAATTATGGCTGTTCTTTAGTCACTGGTATAATTACAACTCACATAATTGCTCAAGTGAGATTTGAACAGTGTTATTTTAAGAAAGCTTAAACCTGTGGTGTTAGTCCAGAAGCATTCAATACTGCAAAGAAAGCACTTATGTGGTATGATCACTCTGTCTTTCACGTAATGTTTTCAATTCATGTTTAAAAGTAAATCTATAAACATTTGTAAACCGTATGTGAATTCATTGGTATCAACTAAAAACACTGAATAAATCTGAAAGCCTTTGTGTTGGTTTAGTAAGAGCTGCGGGGTAGCCGAGCCGTGCGGCCGGCCGCTTCTCCCCGCCCCCTCCCCTCTGCCGTGGGCCGTGGACAGAGAAAGGAAAAGAAGGTTTAAAAGTGCCTTTTTTGAGTTGAGGTAAGGAAGGTTTAATATATATATAAAAGAAAGTAACATACAATGGGCACTTTGCAGTTAAAAAGAACAAATACTAAGCAGTAAGGAAAAGAGCAATACAAAAAAAAAACAATACCAGAGAACAACAGCGAGGGACTGAACCCGAGCGAAGCTCAGGGCGAACTGAACCCCAACTGAACCACTCCCAACAGAACTGGCCCCTCCCCGGAGGTGGCCCCGGGGCATGACGTCAGCATGGTATAGAATTACCTGGCTCCACACAAAATTAACCCTGTCCTGGCCAACCCAGGACAGCCTTCAATAAGAATAGCTCACCATGTTCAACAAATAAAATTTTACAGAAATAATTCAAATTATAGGTACGCAAAAGAAAAAAAAAGGAAAAAAAAAAACAGAAAAAAACCCCTTAGTAAAATAGCTATAATATGGTAACTATGTTGAGCTTACATGAGGGAATGTGAGTTGCTTAAAAGTGGAAAAAAACAGGCACTCAGGTTTGGAGACAATCCTTCCACATTACTGGCAGTGACAAGAGATTCTGCACTGGTCTTGTTTTGCTATACTGCACTAAAGTACTTTAAATAAACCCAGAAAACTGGCTACTTGTCTACACCAAAGTTCCGACTGGGTCAGCACAACACAAAGAGTTTCCCTGATGTTTATTGATGCTGTTGCTGTAAAATGATTAAGTAGTCTGCTAACTCAAAAGTATGGAAATACGTAGTCTCTCTGTATCCTGTCTTCCTCTGAAATAAATTTTGTATTAGAATTCACTCCATAAAAATGAAATTATTTGGTCTTTGGAATGTGATAAACATAGGCACTGATATTGAAAGGGGTTTTCATAGAGCCTCAAATTTCAGTCCAGACTCTGCAACTTCATTCCGGGGTTACTGTTGACTACTTTCCTTTGCAGAGCCTTGCGACTATGAGCTGGGCAGAGAAAAGAGCTAATATGATGCAGTTATGTGCAAATAGAGAAACAGGGATATTAGCAAAATCTGGCAATGTCAGTGAAACCACTCATTACAACACTGACACAGTTTATTGGCAGGCCTGCCTCAAGCAGCCAGGAAGTAGGAAATCCAAATGTACATTTAAGATCTTATAATCTTATATAATACAAGTCCAACACACTGGATTAAGTACATACACTGTAAAATAGAACACTAAATCCCAAGCACATGAGTCTGTGTCCTTTAGATTTATGCTCTCTGGTTCTCAATAGATCCACACACAACTCTGGTTTGAGAGCATCTGTAGTCTGACAGAAGCAGACTCACACCTACCAGACACAAGCGGATCACCAGTCCCACAACCTGCACCTCCCTAAAAGTTAAAGATTTCTGAGTGTAGTCCATAATTAACTTCAGTGGCATAACATGAGTGACAACTCTTCAAATTGCAAAGAGTATCATTTAAAAGGTTTTAAACCTTAATTTATAATTTTTCAGAGACAGTCTTGGTCTTTATATCTGTTTTTGCTCACAATCAACTGAAGGCACTGATAACAGAATTTAAACAGAAGTAATTAGTTAAGCAGGTATTCCAGGTAATTTGCTACTGCAACTACACATACGAAATTAGAAACAACCTTTAAAAAGGAAATATTGTTAACAGAGTAACTGGTATAGTCAGGAGACTGTAATGATTTGTAGTATGTCAAACCTGGGATGTGAGAAATACGAACAATTTTTATACTTCTGATCTGTAATTATTTTTAGTAAAAACTTCATCTCACTAGACTGTGGAATAGACAAATGAATGCATACCCTGTGATATGACAAGGGTACATCATAACTATTTCTATTTTATATTTCCCTTTTTCCATTTACATATAGCAGATGGTAGCTGCTAACATGTCAACACTCATAACTACATCAGACTCAATATCTTGACAAAATTTAAAAAATAATTTATTTGTTAAGCAATGCATTTTGGAGTCAAATGTTTACATAGAAGTTCATGTTAAATTTAGTAATCTGTTCTAATTACAAAAAAATTGAAATCAGAAATGTCATTTAAAATGTTTTAAATGCAACAGTTATCTCAATTTGGAGTTTTTGTTATTTTAAGATTAAAAAGGAGTATTTTCTTTCCAGCAAAATTACATGTTTATATAGAAGGCAAATTTTATGCAATGTTTTACTCTTGCTTTCAAGAAAATTTAAAAAAAAAAAAAAAAGAGATGTTTTCAAGCTGTTTTTCCAACTCCCTGATTTGGTAAAAAATCAGTTACAAAATGGAACTTTCCATTCGGCTTTACTCATCATCAGACCACTTTAAATAAAATTCATGTTGTAAGATTTGAAGAAAAGCAAATGAAACAGAATTTGGCTACTAACAGTCACATACAAATTGTTCTTCTCCATGACAAGTAGGCTTAGGTAAAAGTAAACCATCTCTGAATTTAGGTCTATGCTAAAACAGACCACTGCACACATACATGCATATATATATATATATATGCATATAAATGAATGAGAAATGGTAATATCTGCTATAGAATGTTTTTTATTGCATTTCATTTATTTAGTGATCAAAAATAAATCTACACTAACCTTAAATCTCTTTGCTATGTAAGATCAAGTCTGATAATTATTATATCATAACATGAAGAAGTGAATGGTAGAAAAGCCATTTGACCTCTGTCTTTTTGATAAATTGGCCATGTTTCTGTCTCTAAATCCAGTGTTCCTCCAGTAACCACGGCCATCAGATCCCATATGATATATGTTTAGGTAATGCACCATGAAACATTTGCCTGAAGCAGTTACCTTAAAATTTTTTAGCAGGATCCTGTTAAGCCTTGTTAAAGCACCAAGTAGGTATTGCAAGATAAAAGCCTTCCTCACTGTAATCTAATAGACTTGATTCTGATGTTGAATCTCTTTTAAAAGGTTTTAAATGTTTCAAAACTGTACTTAAGATGGTATCTGTTTGTCTGTTTTATTGTCCATGACAATATTACCACAACTTTTAAAAGGGTATAAAATGGTCAAACGCTTCCTTTCACTACAGCTTCCAGAAGGATGTCTCATTCTCCTGGCAAGTACCCAAAGAGGATTAATTTTTTTCTTCAAATTAACTCAGACTTGTATTACTCGGAAGGGTACTTTCTTTTCTTAATAGCTACATCAGTTTTTCCAGAAGGTTCATTGTACTGATTAAGCCTAAACACATTTTACAACTACAATCACCATGTAAATCATAGGAAATGCAAAGATGTAGGTTGTTGTAATCTCATGAACAAGAAAAAGAAAAATATAGGTGCACAAGCACATCGTTTTACAGTGACAACTTACAATATTTTACATATTACCCTTCTGATGGACTTAAAAGGGGTGTCTGCCATTTTCTGTCATACTATACCTAAACTAATTAAATTTTAATTACTTTTATTTGGTCTACTTACAGGTTTTGACTTTGTAACTTGACCTTTTTGCTTCAGCAGAGAGTCAGGAATAACCTTTTAGACTCCACTGAAAGTTCAGACAAAATTCAGTTATATACTACACACTAAGACTGCAGTATACTGTGTATATATATATATATTACAATTTTAATTTGTAAATTTATTACCTGCTTCCCCAACACGTATAACAAGAACCTTGATTTTCTAATTAACTTTCTTTTAATACAACATTTCCATTCAGATCAAAATCAAATGCTGAATTTTTATAAGTGTTTTTGATGCAAAGAGCCTTTTAGGCTATGAATAAATCTAGAGAGCAGGGAAAAAGGCCACAACAATTTTCTTTCAAAAAGCAAACTCAGCTATGGCTCATAGTGCAATGTACGAACGGGTGTACAAGCAACCACTTGATTCAAGTATCTTGTCTCTAAAGCCATAAAGACATGTCCAGGGAAAAGGAAAGAAAAAAAAAGGGCAAATGTACAAAATTCTTCCCATAGTGCTCTTCAAGACTCTAATCATATACATTGAAAGGTAGTTTGAGTCTCCTTGCTTCTATGTATTTCTGAATGAATTTTCCAGTCTTGCTTTGAACCTGTTTACATTCCTAGCATACACAGAATTGCTTGCTAAATTCCACAGCTGCATGACTTGTGTTTTGTAACAAACACAAGCAAACCCTTCCTTTGGTTTACTTAGAAACCAGCTTCTACCAGGTTCAACTGATATGCTCCAGCTATTGCACAATATAAATAATGTTTGTTAAATAATGAGTGCTAAATATACTTGCACATCCTCACATCAATATGAGGTTAATATGTGTAATTACCAGCAAGCAAACTTGGAGTTTGTGATATCTATTTAGCATTAAGATATGCTTATAACAATACATTTGAAAGACAAAAATGCAAAATTATGTTTCAGTATGTTAAAAAAATAATGTACGAGAAATTAGAGGAATTCAGTTAGAATAAGGGATAGTATGGTAGCTGATCTAAAGGAGGACTCTATATACTCTTTAGAGGACGTGTTTACATAAACATATTAGCTTGAACGCAACACACTTTAAAAGCTAAAGTGATTTGACCAGTTAAGGTAAATATTAAGATATTTTGGACATTCCTAGCTTAAAAATTAAAAAAACAACCTTGCTGCTGTTGAAAAATGCCTCATCACTTCCTTAAATAATGCTGCTGGGAGATAATCCTATGAGGCTGAAGTACAAGTCTGCACCATAATAATAAATCTATGATTACAGATTTATCGCAACACCTATATCCCATGCACTGCTGTTGCCTATCTTGTTTAGTCAATAAAACTGAAAATGAAGAGCAAAACTTTGAAGAAAACAAAAAGGAATATATCTCAGTAACTCAACCTATACTAAAGAAAGTGTTTATATGTTAACATATAAATAATAAAAATACACGTATTTGATTTTCCTTTTGCATTAATTTAACTTGCGTAGCTATGAACTGATACCATTAAATTATCTTTCCTGTACTTTCATGGCAGACAAAAAGGCAACCATTATGAAATGCTAGCAGTTTACATTCAGCTGAGAGGAGAAAATAAATATCTTTAGCATAAAGCTAGAGAGAAATCTACAAGCTTCCTTTTGTGTGTGAAGATCTGTGAAGACTACAGCTGAGTGGATGAAAAACTTTGCATCATCTTTAGTACTGTTATTTATACAGTTCACTACAGTTTTTGCATTTTTTATACTACCTCATTTTTTTTTTTTGACACACGAGCTGATTTAGTTTCACTATACTTCACTTTTATATATACATATAGATAACAGACTTACAGATAGCTACTCAAGTCTACTTACTCCCAAGATTTCCTCATCCTATACTTAATAAGTTGAATGGTTTTGTAAAAAGGAACACAAACATATGTGTCCTTGTAAACTGCCTTGTTGCAGTTCAAATGAAAAAAATCATTTTTTATTGATTATTTTTCCCAGGTCATTTTTCCAAATAGTTAAGGTCTTTTAAAACTGCAGTTGTGCAACCAAACCTGCTTAGGTTCCACCACCCAGCTTTTAGCTGTCATTAGATTAAACAGGCATGTGTTCTATTCCATCTTTCAATAGGAAAAAATACATAATACTATCAGAACCAGAGCACAACCTTATGGATATCCAAACACACCTTGATATTTTGACTAGGAGCCACTGAGCATCGCTGTGAGCACAGTTGCACATGTGAGAGTAGTTTCACCTCTATGAGTTACTAACTTATGTGAATGACACTTATGAGTTTTTAAACTGAAAATCATATCTTGATATTCTCAGCCACAGTGGAAATGACCTATAACTAGAACTCTGTAAGTGTAGCCACACAGATTGCAAACCAATAGCAGCAATAACTTCAGAAATATCTAGAGCAGGAATAAGGGAGAAAAATGAAATAGCTTAATCTTATGCGAAAGAAAGTAGCAAACAGAAAAAAGGGGTCAACATTCAGAAACATGCATGCTTACTCCATTCCTGAACACATTTGCTATATCTAAATATTTTAACACTACTACTGCACTATTGAGAGTAAGGAACAAAAGTCCTGCCACTAGACACGCTATTGACTTACACTATGTAGTAGGACACACATACGGAGTGACATGTTTTTCCACACACAAACCTGAATTTCCTGAAAAACTGTTTGCCAAAAATAGCAACTTGGAACTTTAATGTATTTGACACATAAATTTCTGGTAACTTGCTGTTTGTTTCTCATTGTTTTTCTTCCCTCAGATATTCAACGTGTAGCCAAGTTATTCACTACTGATTCAAGCATTTACCTTCCTGTTATTAGCAGCATATTTACGTAGGCAAGTAACTTCATTGCTCTTCCTAAGTTAACCAAAAGAAAAACTAGAACCATGAAAGAGAAGTGAAAGAAGGAGAGGTCAGACAGCAAAAGTGCTCTGCAGGTTGGCACCAGTTAACATTTCACTTTTTTTTTTCCGTAACATGACCTCGTCTTTTTTTTTTTTTTTTTTTTTTTTGGGAGCTCATCCCATCCCTGTCTTAGCATATTGTCTTGTCAGAGGATGAAGATCTGTATCCCAATGAAATCTGTATGTGATGAATATATGTTCAGAAATATTCCAGTTCTGTAAGACTGATGTAATGTTTATGATTTTAATACTCATAACTCAATTTTATCGACTTGTACATTTGTGAGGAAACAAATTAACTGTTAAATGTATTGCCTCCTTGGGGAAAAAAATGTGTTAGAGATTGAAAAAAAATTATGATTCAGAGTTGCCAACCATGATGGAGTAGTGGTGAAATTAATTACAGTGAAGACAAACAGCAACAACACAAAGTGAAATTTGGCTTTAATTCTCATCGTGTGCTTTAAGATTCTCTCAAAATCTATGCCTCAATCCTATGAATGAGTACTCCTTTTAGGAAGGACAAACTTTTGCTCTTAGAAGTCTTAGACTGAAGACTCCACTAAACAGAATGTGGATAGAACCGCAAGACAACATACAAAATCACAGAATGGCAGGGGTTGGGAAGGGACCTCTGGAGATCATCTACTCCAACCCCACAGCCAAAGCTGGTTCACCTAGGGCAGGCTACACAGGAATGTGGTCAGGCGGGTTTTGAAAGCCTCCAGAGAAGCTGATTCCAAAACCTCTCTGGGTAGCCAGTTCCAGTATTCCATGACCCTCACAGTAAAGAAGTTTATACTATCAACACTCTTAAACAAACAAACAAACAAAAAACCAATCAAGTTTAAATATCAGTTTCTATCATGTTTCATTTATTACATATCTAGTAGCATCTAGGTGCTGAAAAACTAATTAATTATACTGACACCAAATATCACTAAAATTTAGTTATATATATAAAAAGGTTCTTTCCAACTTACACATAAAATCAGTATGAACAAACAGAAGCACTGAATTTAAATCCTTGAATGATATGGTACCAATAGTGGAGAGTAATGAAAGATGACTAATAAAAAAAGTTAGTTAGACTTACAAAGTATTTTTTGGGGGTGGTAGGGATGAGTAGGGCCTATAACAGTAATGTATAAGATGGAGACAATGAAGTTTGAGAATAGGTTATACTAGACACAGTCCAAGCCAGATAAGAAATGATTTCATAAAAAAAGAATGGCTATGGAAGATACAAAGTATTGTTACCAAATATATGACAACTGCCCAAAGATGCCTGGACAGAAGCTCAACACTGTTTGTAAGGAACCCCTGTCTCACACTTTAAATACTGGTGGAAGAGAAATCTGTGGTTTGGGCTTCTTTTATGCTTCTATGTTTTATCAGCAACTACAACCTCTATGCTGGTCACTGGTCTTCTCTGAAGCAAATTTTCACCAATTCTACTTGCTCTATTCAAGTAACAAAATCATTGTCATAACTGAGGACAAATAAACCAAATCATTTTGTATTTGTTACAGAGGTTAATACCTTAACTCCAACTGCATATCATTGCAGAATTAGACTGTGGTAGTTCCTGATATTCCACAGATGGCACAGATTATACCCTTGCAGTTTATGACATTAGTAGTACTAATTATGTTGCAGCATAATCATGTCCTCGGCTGACAAATAGGACCAGATCTTGCAGCACCTGAACAAATACCTTCCAGCTATGAAAAGACAATTTGGGATCACAGTTCATCTGCATAGTCAAGGCAGAACTTTTCACAAATAATGAATCAGTTCATCCATTTTAATACTGTAAATTTTCACTACTCAAAACTGAACCATTTTGGAAGAGATATTACATTTTTTTTCTGTCCAAGATAAATTCATTTTTACCTTTGCTTTCATTCAGATTTATGAGTAAGTTGTATGAGCTGGATTTGAATTATTCTACCAGTCACATCATTTTGTGAGTTAGGTTATTCTCTTCAGGATAATCAAGTTAGACAAATTAATCCTTTTTTTCTAGTACTTTAGCCATGTGAAAACTGCACATATGCAGTGGGGAGTAGTATGACTACAGTAGAATTATTTATGTTTTGATTAACTTTGTGTTACACCCCTAATTCTTCTCACATCTCGTACAGTAGAGGAAAATAAGAAAGAAAGAAATTGGAGCTCTAACATAAGACTGATGTTAAAGTTGTATGGAGAGATAATTGGTTCAAACAGTACTCTTTACAGTAGCTTCATCTAAGATAATTTCTGGGTAAATACATGTCTGATTTTTTTTTAAGATTCTAAAGAGGGAATTAGTGTGAAATAATTTCTGATGAGTTCTGAAATGACAAAATATGGTTGAAAATACATATAAGGCTGCTTAGACATACACTATTTCTTCATGTAAGCAAAATTTTTAAAAAAACTAACCATGCATAATATGGTTCTTGGGCTTTTTCTAAAAATATATATATATATTTAAGATACACAGTTTCTTCAAAGGCTTCTATGTGATGGTAACTCAATGTTTTAGATACACCCTGTTAGCAAGCTGGTGCACTGAACTGTATTGAAAATTAGACAGATACTTTACAAGTAATTCCTTGAGAATGCTAGAGTCAGGCAAGCATTTAAAGGAAAAAAAAAACCAACACACAAAGGAGAAAGTTTCACTTTATCAATTAACTTTATCAACTAGGTTTGACTTTTCTGAACTAAGAGTCTAATTAAGCTGGCTGTAATAAAAATGACTAAGCTTCATGACAAATAGCAAATCTGTAATACCCCTTTTCATCTAACCACAATGTCAAAAGCCAAAGATGACAATTTGTAGGAGTGAGCACTTTCTGTTTTCATTACTATTTATCAATTTCTTTAATAAGTTAGAAATCTGTGCCCTGTTCTTCAATTTACTAACACACTCTGGACTTAGATTAATAATAGAGAATTGCTACAGGACTTTTGTACGCTAGTTTTCTGACAAATTTTGTCATTCAAGGTCACTCCTACAATTATATTTTCCTTGTGGGCAGGCACAGGTGCCTACTTTCACTGTTAAGAAAAATTCTCTTTTTCTGGCGTTAGTGTCAACAAATATCATGAAGTGTAAAGAGATGCCTGGCAAAACTGTCACAATGGATGACCTTTCTGTAGCTGAGATAGCATTTGCAGTATTGCACAAGATTCCCATCTAAAAACATGTTTATTTGGCACCTAACAGAAACGGGCTACATGCCATCTTCACAGATGGTGGTAAGTGTTCATCACTAAACTATCATGTAGCTTAAGAAATGTGAGAGTCAAGGGCAGGATTTCTTAAACAAGAACATTCACATGTTGTCATGTTTAAGTTATCTGCCATTGTAATTCTTCTGCAAGCTAAATTAACCTTCAAAGTGTGAAACTGAATTTTGCAGACAGGTAAAGGAATACTTAACTTGTTAGAGTGACCTACAAGAAAAGAACATGAATTTAAATGCTTTGCGTATTTTCTACATATAGCTCACTTGCCTTGCAAGGGTTTTAAAAGTAAATACTATCCTATTTTACAGACAGAAAACCAAGTTGAATATTTCCAAACAGGTAATGCAATCTACTGCAAATCTTGGAACCAGAAATCAGGAGATACGGACACACTATACTAAACATTTACCTCCTGTTCTAGAGGCAGAGATACATCTCAGTCTCCAGCTGACTTGTATTCAACTTGGATGCTGCAAAGAACTGAGACTTTTCATGTTTCCAACAGCTGCTCGTCAAACCAAGTCTGCAGAAAGCAATCCACATTAATACTTTCAAACACGATTTTCCTAAGGCTCCTATGAACAGTTGCATGCTGACAGGCACTGAGTAGGACTGGCAAAATGGGAAAACACCCTGCCTTGTTTATTATATTAAAATAACGTCACATTTCAGTTTACCCGGATATAAAGGCCAATGTAATTTCTAAGACTAAAATAGTATTTAAAAAAAAAAAAATGTTCACTCATGGCAAAACATGAAGTGAGACAACTTCAAAGTTTATTTTATGTAATACTGTGTTAGAAGAATGAAAAGGAAAGTAGGAAGGTATATTGTTTGTAGGAAGAGTTTGCCTATACTGTAAAATCAGATAACAAGACCTTTAAGCCAGTAATTTGACATGATAAGATTCTAAATAAAAAAAAAAATTGTAAACAGGACTAATTTAAAAAAAAAAAAAGGAGCACTAGACTTAGACTTCTATTCCTTCTCCTGTTACTGATATGTTTAGTGATCTCAGAGAAACTGTGACTGTTTGTGCCTTGCTGTCCCTATCTGCAGAACTGAGACAGTAATGTTGGCCTACTCAGTAAAGTACTTCTCACCACTAGTTTGGAATGCACTGTGTCAGAGTCAAGTATTACAAACATATAATGAAAAAAGTGTGTGAACATTTAAAACAGCACTGAGGATCTCTGAGCAACACCACTGCCAAACCAGAGAAAAACAGAAAATCAATTTCCATTTCAGCAGCTTCTACCACGCTAGATTCTTTAAAATAAGCATTTAGATAGTGTTGCACTGAATTCCTGTGAAAAAGAATTGATGTTTGTTGATTTAGAAGATGTCTGGCTTAGGAAAAAGGACTTTGGCCATTGTCTGATTCATACATTCAAAGTAATGACGGTTTATTGACTTTGATTCTGGTGATGTTTGATGAAAAACCCCCAAACTTCCTTAGGATGGTATGAAGTCAGACTTCAAACCTACACTGAATGACTGGAAGATACTGGAGAACAACTAATATTCATAAATATCACCCATTTGATCTTACAATATTTGACAGCAGTTTTCCTATAATTAAGGAATGCGGCACTTTTGCATGGTTAGAGATATAATTTACCACTTTTGCATATGCCACCAAACTTTAAGATAAAAATGTTTGGAAAGGTCATAACTGATCTTTTGTAATTTCCCCCAGTTTGTTCATGCAGCATTTATGAACGTATCAATATTTCCATGTATGAGTTTTTAATAATAATAATGGGCCAATTAATTTCTGTGAGTAATTTCTACTTAGTAACGGGTTCACCAAAATACCTAAAAGTCAAAACTTCAGGAGAAATAACAAGCTTCAGTTCTGTAATGGTGTGAGGAGAGCTTTCAGTTTCCCCAGAATCACGGTTTAAGATGCTTTTAAGAACAGAAATAAAGCAATTTTTTTAAAGACACTAAATCTTTTATAACTATTTTAATCAGTAAACTAATTTACTAGAAAATTAATAAAAAATATGTGCAAAATAAATTTGATATAATTCAGACAGTTTCTTATGGAAGTTTACACGTCTTATAATAATATTCTGGAGCCAGCATTGAAAATTCTGTAATAGCAAAAAAACACAACAGAGTTTAGCCACCATTTCATGTGCTTAAATTAATATCATCTTTTTTAATACTTGAAACCCATTGTACTGTTTGTCACATAAACTACAAGTCCTTGATCCAAGTCTTTAATAAATTGCCATTCAGTTTAAGAAAGCAAAACAGCAGCACTTCCTACTTATTTTTCTACAGGAACACCATAATTTGTTGCCATTTATATATCCCAAGAGAAGATGATAGTTTGAGAAACTCGTTTTCCCCTTTAGATATTAAAAGAAGAACCTGATATATAGGAAGGATGTGGACATGACTATATAATTTTATTTGAGTTTCAGCAAAGCAACATATTCATATGTCACTGTTCTAACTGGATTTTTTTTTAAAAAAAGCTTATCTGAAATTCACACATAGAATATCTCACTTGGTGGCTTTAAATTTTTTTGGTATGCTGATCCATTTCCTTTCACTAGTATGTGATTTTCAGCTTTACTTCTTAAAGGGCAAACTGATAGCTCAGCCAAGAAAGTTCTGGGCCCTTTTGCCCCAAAGTCTATCCTCACGATACTGATAACACAATACATTTCTGCTATCTGGATAATACCATAAAAACTTGGGAATGACACTACAGAAGGAGCTGCTGTGCCCTATTTGAATCCTGCTTTCACTTATCTGATTTCCTTGGAGAACATCTCATTGCAGCTGTAATGCAACCTGATACTGAAAAAACTAATTTCCTCCTCTTCTTTCTCCCTTCTTCTCTCCAGCAAAAACTGTTTTGCCAATACTAGTTTTCACAATTAGTGAAAATTGGTTTATATTTACTTTAATTCACAACTAGTGAAACCTAATCCTGGTTTTGTAAACTGTGCTAATTGGACACTTTCAGATTGGTACTACTAACCTCAACTGCTTATTTCAGTGATGGTTTTCAACTGATACATCTTGGTGTAAGTGATCCATTACTGTTTATGGAGTGGCAACAAAGCTTTAATACAACTAGTGATATTTATTATGCAGAAAAAAAAATTATTATCAGGATATCAAAGTTCATGCAATGGGCTTGTTCTTTGGAGTCTATATATGACCTTTATACTCAAAGCTGAAGTAATCTCAAAAGCCTCTATTTTTCTACCTTGGGAAGATAACATTTCTTAGATAGATTCAAGGCAGCAGAAAAGCCTCGATGACTGAAGTTTCTACCATGTTCAACCAGAAATGGGCACAAATATAAATACTTTTAGTTTTCAAGAGGTTGCATGAACGTATTTCCATTAATGATTATTATTAATATACTGTTTGTTCTAGACAGAGGAAAAATATGTGCACTCTTTTAAAGAAATGAGGATGAGAAACAGCCAATTGTCAGGCTATTGCCAGTATTGATGAAAAATGGGGGCAAACGAAGCAAAGTCCAGGCAATGTTCCTTTTGAAGATGGAAGCTTGAACCAAGTGACAAGCTATTAGTACTTCAGTAGCACCAAATGATGTGCTAACGGGATATTTGCAATATTGCAAAAAAGCCTCAAAGCAACCTCTCACATAAAATGAAATTTCTTGTCCTTCAAGGGAGACCAGTACAGGCTTTGAAGAATGGAACAGGAAAATGAGGAAGTCTTTTAATAACAGATTATTTATTCTAAGGATTTTCAGGTAAATTCTTAAGTTTCAGCACTCACAGAATTGAGCTGATGTCAAGGAGTCTGTACTGCACGTTAAAATAATGTACATGTTCACATGCAAGCCTTATCCAAATATGCAAACTTGAAAGCAGAAAGTTGTATACCGTCCATTTCTTATGCCCCACATACACTTCAAACACTCATTGAAATTAGTTATCATGTTATTTAAATAAGTAAAATCATTCTCTGACAGTGAACATCAGACAACTGAATTAGTGAAGTGCTGCAACACAAAAAACAGCATTAGCATTTCTAAAAGAAATGCCATATTTATCCATAATCTACAGGAATACTTTTGGATGGTATTGTTGCCACAGAAACACGCACATATAATCCTGCACCTTACAGCAGTTCATCATCTCCAGTGAGTAGTCACTATGATTTTGGAATAAATGAAGCCAGCTCCATGGGCCAAATAATTAATCAATCTTGCTATGTCATTCCCTTTTTTCTTCAGCAGCAAACCAAAGCCTAGACACCAGTTTGGCAAAATACATCCCAAGAGGGCATTGTAAGCATGAAAGCCAGAAAACTTAAATGTAAGCAATACAAAATAGCAAAATAAGATATGGTACAGACATAGCATATAGAAACTAGAGTACCATAATAAGCATTCCGACTTTCAACAATAATTTCATGTTAATTTCCGTGTGATCAAGTTTATCTGGGCTGGTTCACATAAGGGTTTACAAAGACAGCCTTTAATTTTTATTTTGTTTTCTATATAATGCCATCTCATACCACCCCGTGATTTCTAGGCAGTTCTTAGAGCTACAGGCTTGTGTTTGAATTTGTTTTATATTTTTTCTTACTAAAATCAGTTTTTACTAACTTTATATGCCATCACAAACTTTCATTTGTTGAGGTTTTCTGTGTGTGTGTGTGTGCTATTTAAACAAACAAACAACAAAAAAAGAAAGCACACAAGAGGGAGGTGTCTGTACATTTTCTTTTCCAGAAACATAAAACACCCCAGGTCCTTTCCTCAGGGACTCATGATCTAGATTTCACATAAGACAATAAGAAAAAACGATAAATGCAAATACCAAAGGGAACAAGGTGTCGATGCTGGTGCTCATGAGAAACTAGACAAAAACTCATGCAGATACATTAGGCATCAGCTCATTTTGAGGTGGTTTGTTCCTCTGTTCCATTCTCCCTCCCCATCCAAAGGAATATTTTGTTTTGAACTCAGCTTTAAAATTCAGATAAATGGGAAATGAAAGTAAGAGAATAATATGTGAAAGGTCTGTCTCTAACACAAATCTTGGTTAGGGAGATCAAGGGAAGAAGTAGACGAATGTGTGCTCTTTGAAATCGTGGATAAGGAGACTAGCCTGCAAATCCAAGATCAAAAGAGAAAGCTGGGAGCCACCTCTAAGTTAAGGACCAGACTTATCCAAAGTGCAAACTTCCTTGAATATGGCAGGGCTTTGTTAAAATTATTTTGGAGTCAATTGAAATTACTAAAGTCTCACTCTGCAGATTAAAAGGCAGATCACCCATAAATGAGAAGGAAATGCTTCAGTACAGTATAATAACCATTTAGTACTCTACTGACAGTATTCATGTCAGGTAGAAAGAGAGAAGAGAAAGAAATGTAATTGTCTGTAGATTTTCCCTAGAGTAGTATGGCTAACATGGACATTTGGTGAATATACAACCATAGCACCTCTTCCGTCTGTCCAATGTCTAGCCTGAACATTTAGAGAAGAACTTTGGGAAACACTTTTTGCTGTGCCTTTGCAACCTCCCCTTCCCACAGTCTTCAGAGAACAAAAACAAGTAAGGATATATAAAAATAACTACGAAATTCTCTACTAGAATATTTTGGCTATGACTTATGAAACAAAAATATAGTTCCTTTGCTAGTCTTACTAGCAGTTAATATATTACTTTTGGAGTAGAAGGTCTGTTTAGTGAAACAGATTTTATAGTAGAACATGGTGCTAAAATTGAGAACATTGCTAATCTCTCATTGAGAGTGTATACTTCACAAGACTGAGGCAAAACACTTTGTAAATAGTGATTTTAAAAAAACACTGTTCCCCATGCCTAACAAATGTATGATTAAATGAAACTTACGTGTATTCACAACATTGCATATGCCCGCTTCTGTTGGAAGCTATACAAAATGATAGCCCAGATAGAATCAATAACTACCAGTGACTACTATATTCTTCCTAACAACATTTTTACATTCTTTCCCCAGGAATTCACCACTGACCATAAGGTGGTTGATCTCAAAATTTGGCTTGGATTGTCTTCATGCTATGTACAAGCTCCAAAACCAGGCAAAACTCAAAGGCATTAGAGCATACAGCCACTTAGGAGCTCGTGGGGGAAAACTCCACTACTTTGTTGGAGTTAAATATCAAGTATTTTTCAAAGAAGTGTCTTCATATAACTTCGAGTCCATTGCTAATGACTATGTGTTTCTGTATTTGGCGTGGCTGTCCAAATCTGACCATTCATCAAGGGTCACCTGTCACTAAGCAGGATTAGAGAGGAAATAATAAAAGGCCACAGCTTCATTATTCTGTGTTACAGAAGAAAGCAAGCAGGATGGAGATATACAGGAAGAAATTTATTCTGTGCTATTGTGCCAAGAGAGAAAGTGTATCAGGTAATTTCATAGGAAATCAGTCCCAGTGCACCATTTAATAGATTAGAAGCCTTTATGTAAAACAGCATTCAATCTACTGTGGGTGTCAGGCTTAAAATCGAACAGGCAATTACACACATCTATTCAGAAATAAATTATTCTGATTGCTTGAAAGTACCTATAAGAAAGTATGCTTCATGGAACCCGACGAAATTAATAAAACCCAAAAGATTAATGGAAACTTCAGAAAAAACAGAGAACTTCTCTTGTGCTGTGAATTTATACAGTGACCAGTTCATCCTTCTGCTTGAGTTGACTGATCCGACAGTAAACATAATTTAGAATTAAATAACAGAAGCTGTCCTGTTATTAATTGATCACCACCAATTTCAACTTAAATCGAAAAAAGATATTACAACGTAGAAATCTAAAAATCTTTTAATCAGCATAGGTCTGACACTAACATAATTCTATCTGTAATTCTCTTTTAGACTTGTGACTGCCAAGACAACTCTTGACTCCATGCAGCGAAGGTACAACGGGAGAAAAGGCATTGCAAAAGCACATACCAGACCTCCGGTTGTCACTAATAGCGAAGGATTTGAAAAAATGTTGTTTGACCAGAAGCCTATTTTACCTTAAAGCTAAGGAAGGTTAGGAAGAATGCTTTCCAAGTCATTCTGTCTTACAGTGGGCTTTTCTAGAAGTGCTATTTAATCCTTTCCAAGAAGTAGTGAGGAAAGTGTGGGGTTTTTTCTGTGTTTTGTTTGTTTGGTGGTGGGTTTTTTTTTAAAGTAATAACAATGGAAGTGAAAGTGGTAATCACTCTGGTCTCCTGAAATAGAGAACAGTTGCTGTGCTTTGGGCAGAGTTCCACTGTTGCTTTTGTAAATGTACTAATGAGCCATTGTCATACTGGTGCCAACCTGGCATTAGCAGTCACCATAAATTTACTGCAAGAACACTGCTGTTTGTAATTAGCTCTTCATTACAAAATCAGGCTGATTTAGAGAAGCTCTCATATGATTTGCTCAGCAAATGAAGCAATATAATTACACCTCACTTGAAATCAACAAATTAGACTGCTGTTTGCAATTGGCTGTATTATGTGCTGTTAGCATTCTAGCCATTGCAGGCCTGTTGTGGCCTTTAGAACTTAAATAAAGTAAGCATAATTAAAACACTGAATATTTTTGAATTTGCAAGATCAGCTACATAAGCGACAATTCTTTGCAATTAAAAAAGGAGCCAAAATTTATGCACTACAAACTCTCTATAAGCTTAAGTCACAATATTGATAAAATAGAAATCAGCTAAAAATTACAGTGAGGAAATAGTCAAAGGGGCCAATGTTTGCTTCTTCATGATTTATTTTGCAGTCAGTCCTGAAGACTTAAGTCTACTCAGATCAAGAGGATCAGGGAGCTATTAACTACGTATTTGTTTTTGCATGTCCTTAATCAAAGTAAATGTAACAATGTTTGCTTTTTATGCTTTATAAAACATTTCAGAAAGGTTTCTCTTTTCTAGGTATAGTTTCATGTCAGGTCTTAGACGACTAAGAGCAACAGAAGACTAATTCAACTTAATTCAGCTTAAATGGAAGCAGTTAACTAACAGTTCTTCTCTTATATGATCACTTGGACCAGACTGTAACAAGATACAGGGAAACACAGTGCTGGTTATACATTCCATCACTCACAGTAAAAACATTAAAAAGTAAAAACACACAACAAATGCTAGAAAGAGGAGACTGATGAGACTGTGTGAAAAAAACAAAAACAAAACAACCACCCTCGTAGATGCTCTGCTTAGGAGGGACATTCAGGTATGATTATTTATATTATGCTACTTTTACGGATTAGACAGAAATCCAAATGTCTTGAAGATAGTACATTGGCTGACACTGAAGAGGCAAACACTGTAACAAGCCCAATATTTGGCATTCTGAGCCAGCCTGACATATTCACAACAGCGATGAGGGATAATCAGCTCTTTCCCTCGGTTTTGGCAAGACTTTACCAGTTACTCTGCTTCACATAGCAGGGTTACTAAATCCTACAGATTTGGGATTCTATTGGCCTGCCAGAAGAGATGTCAAGAGGCTAAATATTTAAAGACTATACGCATATAGATCCTACTTGAAAAAAAATCCCAAAACAAATTATAAAGACTGACAGACACTTGAGTTGCTGAGCTGCACAAAGTGGTTCATTTTTCATTAAGATTAAAGAAAAGACCATGGTATGTTACCTATCTGTATAACTGGACAGCTCCAATTCTCTTGATATTGGCAATCTAGCAGCAAAATTTCCCTTTTTTGTTGTTGTTAGTTTTGTTTTAGTTTACTTATTTAATTTTTGTTGTTGCTGTTGGGTTTGGTGTGGGTTTATTTTTTTTGGCAGATAGAAAATGTGGACTGACACTTCACGTCTAATCAGGGAAAAATAGAATTAAATAAATAAGTATAAATAAATATAGTATAAATATAATATATGTAATATATATGATATAAATATATAAAGTAACAAGTATAAATATAAATAAATAAGTATAAATAAAAAAGTATAAAAAAATTAAATGATGACCAGGACTGTATCAACAACTGTGATGTACTAATGGACATTAAAAGGTTTGTGGTAGGAAACATTACAAAATCAACAATGACTTCATTTCCAGAGTAATTTATCTAAAGTTCAGGTCAGGACACAATTTCAAAGACTTGTTTTTGCTATCATGAGTAAGTGCTAGATGTTAGCACACAGTGAAGAAAGTTACATGAGGAGAAACAAGTTTTTACTGGATCCTAAACAATACTCAAGATATTGTTTGAGTACTTTAATGCAACTTCCACAAAGATTTATAAATTCCCTATATTCTACATTTTTGCAGAAGACTCAAGTAAGACATTCGAAGGAGACCACACATCAAAACAAGAAAGTTCAGAAAGAGAATGTTAAGAGGAGCATATGAAAGGGTAAAAAACACCCCTGAACCACTGAGGGATTTTTGGGTTTTGTACTTTTTGTTCGGTTTGAAACAAACTACAGTCCAGTCTAGAGCAATAAATGTACAACAAATTAATAAAAGTGAGAGTGAGAGGAAGAAGTTCGCCTGGCCAAAGAGCAAAGCATCAAAGCCTTCTTAAAATAAGGTTATACTCTAGAGTCATATCTAAATGATTAAAAAAACTCATGGATAGAAAACTCAGTGTCCTACCTCGTGAAGGCAGGACAAAAAAAAGAAGAAGAAAAAAAGATGTTGAGGAACAGTTTGCAAAGGTACATGTGCCTAATAATAAATTCTTTTCCAAAGAGGGAAACTTGCAAAAAAAAAAAAGTAAGACTACTGTATAAAAGCAGTTAGATAGGACAATGTCAGAAATCTATGCAAGTGATGTGGCATCTGCATATACTGTAGAAAAGTCAGTGATTATTTTTATATTAGAACTACTTATCACAGATATGGTGGAAAATCTGTCTCAGAATTAATCATTACTAGAAGAAGCTATAAAGCAAGTTAATAATATGATCAGTATAATTATAGCAGAAGTAGAGGCCATTCCATTTGGAGTTTAAGGGACCCCTAACGTAAAATGGCTGAATTGCAACTGCAGCACATAACTACCACTTAACATTTTGCCACTAGAGTAACAGTTGGTGGCAAATATAGCCTCAGTATTTAAGAAAAGTGTGTTTGCAGGATCTAGGAAACTACAGTTCCTGAAGTCTGACACCATCATCAGGAAAACTGAAAGAAAGTGCATAAAACTATGGAGTTTATGCACATGTGGATAACGTATTTTTTCCAATTTTTACTTTCAGGGTAAGTTCACCCAGAAGGTTTAAGTTGTTGGTTTTTGGTTTTTTTTTCAAACAGAGTTCTTTTGCAAAATGTCAGCAATCTGCTACTATGTTTCCATTCCTTATCCCTCCTGGTTTCACATCAGAAATAAAGTAATTCTCTCCCAGTTTCTTCTTATTAAGTAATTCATGTCAACCCTCTTGGCTGTCATCTTCACAGTACTTACAAAACTGCTAACTAGGGAGGGAAGTGGCAGGATGCTTTAATATACACTACTGGCTCTTGCCTCCAAAAATTGTTTGACTCATGTTCCATAACTGGAATAAATTTGGTTGCTTGGTTTGTGACAATTAATCCTAGGAAATGACAAGACAAAAATAAGCAATATTAACTGATCTAAGCTAAATGGGGAATTAATTGAAATAAAATGAAGTTTCCAAACCATGATCCAATTCTAACAAAAGTGCTTTAAGATATGCTGAGACTGATGCTATACACACTGACATTCACGCTTTAGAAGGAAACTTTAAGAACAGTTAGGAGCATGAGGTTAACAGTGCACATTAGCATGAAACAGGAACAGTTAACCACCTTAAATGATCTGTGTTGAGTTCTGGTGTCCCTACCAGAAGAAAGACGTAGATCTGTTGGAGCTTGTTCAGAAGAGGGCCACAAAGATGATCCAAGGGCTGGAGCACCTTTGCTACGAGGACAGGCTGCGGGAGCTGGGATTGTTCAGTCTTGAAAAGAGAAGACTTCGGGGGGACCTAATAGCTGCCTTCCAATACCTGAAGGGAACCTACAGGAAGGCTGGGGAGGGACTTTTTACAAGAGCGTCCACTGATAGGACAAGGGGTAATGGGTTTAAGTTGAAGGAGAATAGATTTAGATTAGATCTTAGGAAGAAATTCTTCAGTACGAGGGTGGCAAGACTTTGGAATAAATTGCCCAGAGATGTTGTGCCTGCCCCCTCCTTGGAGGTGTTCAAGGCCAGGTTGGACAGAGCCTTGAGTAGCGTGATCTAGTTGAGAGGCGTCCCTGCCCATGACAGGGAGGTTGGATTAAATGATCTCTAAGGTCCCTTCCAACCTAGGCCATTCTATGATTCTATGATTCTACGATTAAATAATCATTTGCTACTTGGAATACCATAGTTTTAAGAATACAGTGTTAGAAAATTTTGCAAGCTATTTCCATGGAAAAACGTATGCATTTCCAAGAAGGTACCACCTGTCACACCAAACGAGAAAGGAATTAAATAATTCATGAACAGAAAAGCATAACTGTCTCACAAAAGGGCAAGCTTCGTTCAGATTAAGACATTTTTTAGTATTCAAGCTATCATTACTAGTTACTTTTAAAAGACAGTTAATATTGTGTGGCAACTCATTTCTGTATATTTTTTAATGTGATTTGTAGCAATTCCTACATGCATCAGTTGAGATCACGACCATGGCAGACATACACAGACACACACACCCCCAAAACAGTTCTTACTTCAGAGAGTCTGCAGCTGACTGCAGCATCATACAACAAGATTAAAAGGTAACTGAAGAAACTCAGCCCTAAAGGTGCCATTAGAATTTATTTATTTGCATCTTACTGTTACAATAGTTGCATCTGTTCACTTGCCAGACATTTGTGTGCGTCTAAAACCTTTTTGGAGAAGTATTAAAAACAATCTCAAGGACAGTTTAACAGTCTGTTTCTAAAATAAGTTTCCCTTGTGTCATAATTTCTGTCCTTATTGAAAGAACTCTGCTGCTGTTAATGTGCAGTCAAGAATTACCTAGAGCATAAAATTTTTTAAAAAATATGAAGTGAATACAGATGCTGTCCTGTAAGTTTTAGTAGATAATGTCTTAAGAAAGATTAAAAGCCAAATTTGAGTTAATGTCTAGAATAATGATCACTTCTGAGAGATAAGAGCATTTAGGCTTAGCTAAGTCAGAAGGCAGCCAAGATAACTGTGCCCATGTAAGTGCTTTAATTCAGACTCCTGAGAAGGTTATCTATTTTAACTTCTCCTGCATTCCTTGCTTAGCTGTCACATCTGAAAACACATACAAGTTGAAGACTGTTTCTTAAACTGTAGCATTATTGTGAAAGTGTTAAGGAAGAGAGAGGACCAGAAAGGAACAACACCTGTATTTTACGCAAAAGCCTACTTTCTTCTATGTAACTTGGTCACGTCAGAAGCCCTTAGCATTTCATTTTCACATGCAACATTGCAAAATCTTTACTGATTTATTTTTCCTCTTTGAAAAAAAAAGAAATAATCCTTGAATGAAAGTACAAAACTTCAGAAATTGCACAGGGAACATAACCTATCTTCACTCCCTTTCTTGAAAGTTCACAGCAAAAGACTCCAGTATCTTAACAGCTAAAATCAACATTTGCCTCACAAGGCAAATGTATTGGTCATGATCATCTGTCTAGCAGCACACTCCAGAAGTGTAACCACATTTAATGCAGAAATTATACTTGATTTGTAGCCTACAAGCTTGGTAGATTCTGCATGGATAAGACACGCATGTACAGCTTCTTGTTCAGTGTTAAAATAGAAATACAATACAAATTACACTATACAACATCATATGCTAAATATAATTAATTGCTATGAAAATATGTGCTTTAAAAGTTAAGATGTTTTAAGTAACCATAATAGTCTGAAAGTTAAGCACTTATAGTGTCAAGAATTTGTTATGCCTTTTTGTCCTTTACTTTTTCATTGTCTTTTCTCACTTGAGTCATGACCTACAGTCAGCTTAAATCACACTTGACAACCCTGCAGAAAGGCTGTAAAAGCAGCAATTAGTAACACTGAAAACACCCAAATAATTTATTGTCACCTTGGGAGCAATTTGTGTCTGTTACTAAAACACACTAGAGTCCATCACATCACAAGACAGTCCCAGACCAAGCTGTCTCTCCACATCAAGAAAATAAAAGGGGAAGTGTTGGCAAGGAGGGAAAAGTGAGCAAAGCCTGTGACGAAGCCCTCGTTAAGGCATTAGGAAAAAGGAAAGCATTCAGAGCAATTGGTCCCCTTCTTCCTATCACAGATAGCAGGGTGTCCTTCCTGTCCATCTCCATCACCCCCATTTTACATTCTGCCTGCGATGCACTTTAAAAAAAAAAAACAAAAACAAAAAACAAACAAGCAGAGTTAAATAGATTTCCCTAAAGAGTGAGAAAACATTGACACAGTAATAACTGGTTTTAAGGATGAAGTACCCCACATGAAAGTTCTCTCATTTATTTACTTACTTTATAACGTAATTTATGCTATGCTGCTATATTGGTGTATTCACTAATACCCCTGAAGTGTCACTCCTTGTAACATTTACTTCATGGAAAAATTAAACTGATAGTTGAATAATTTATTCTATTAAAACCAATTTCAGTGCTCAGCTGCAGTTCTAGGACTGAATAACTTTACCATTTTAACCCTTTGTTCATGATCTACTATTTCAGTGATTTATCAAATCCTTTTCAAACCTGACTTTTATGCTGAGGTTAGACATAATCTGAAATTGCAAATAATAAGGTCAGACAAATTATGCAATCAACTTAGCTGCTGACCTTCCACTTCAATGTAGGGTCAACAAGTCTAACATTATTTACCCTCAGTGTTTATCCTGCATTAAACAATTAAGGAAACCCCTTTAGAAGTTTGTATTGCTTCAGTGTGGGCAGTTTTATTAGTATAAAAGCATTTATACTGTGACTTTTTTCCAATACATGATACTTTGATAAGTTGCCATAACAGCAGTATAGTGACACTCAATATATTATAAACTGCAGGGAAAACTTCAACCCTAGATGTCTCATTTTGCTGAATGCAGGCTTAAGAAAAACATGTGCCTTGACTTAGTTCCTGTAGTGACCTACCTGAGCCATGCCCACCCAAAACAATTTTCTTAAAGTTTGCAACCTCTGCAGAACTGAGATTAAAACAGAAGCTAATGCTGCAGTGGCCATTAAAAGAAAAAGACCAGAAAAAATATATAGTAATTGAAGTAATAGCATATTCCCAGGGAAGTGGGTATTTGACAGTAATAAAACAAAGGCATGAGGGGAAGACACTAACCTTCTCAAATTGTGCAAAAACTCTTTAAACTTTCCTTATTATTCATTGTTTGATTTGTGCCACTAGAGTACACCTCACTTTACACATATCTTGTTTTCATTGCATCCCAGAGCCAACAAATATTTGTCTTACTATTCAAACACCGGAGTCATTAACATGTGCTTTGAGGCACCACAAACTGTGTTTCCAATTGCTATGTGATAATCTGCTGGCAAGGCAAGAGATCTGATCAGAGCGCCAGGGAACCACGTAGAAGTTTAAAACACAAACCAGGAATAAATGTATGCAAATCTTGAGGCCCACCTGAGAACGTTCCCACAGCAAATATCTTTCTCCCTGCTCATATTATGTTAACAATAAGATGTTAACATAAGATGTTCTGTGCCTGTGGAATATCACAGGATACCAACAGCAGTGATACCCGTTCAGAATGAAGATTCTCAAAAGCATAATCTTATCTGCTGCGTTAGCATTCCAGCTGGCTAGAGGTACTTCTGGGCAAAGTAGTGAACAAAATGCTTTCCTTGGTATGAGACCATCATACAAAGCAACAGGAATTTTAAGGAAGCTAAGTTCATTCTGCTCAATTAGATAAGATGATGTTGGTTTCCCTGTTGAAAAGTGATTGGAAAAAGACAAAAATAAAATTAGATTGAGACTGGCAAGGCAAATTTACTGCACAATATCAAAATATCAGGCAGACAAGAGTGACTTTACAGTTAAATATGCTCACAGATGTCCAATATCAAGAAAAGAAATGCAAGACAGACGTTAAAGACAGTTTACAAAGCTGAAAATAGGATTAAGGTAAAATCCTCCCTGTCTCTAAGACATAGCTCTAATTAAAAACAAGTTTCTTACACCAGATTGGCTCAATAGAAGGGAGATAGCTTGAAATGTCCAAAAGAAATTCTAAATATGTTTTCCAGCAATTAATTATATTTAATTTTGTCTTGTACTTTAATTTTTGCTCAACACTATCTTTCCTAGACCAGCAAATGTCACAGTGCTTAGTTGCACTGATCAGAGACAAAGTACAACTTGTCAAAAGCAGCTATCACTCACCAGCTTTCAGCATCAAATTAGACATCTTTAAATAGCAGAAGTCTCACTGACAAACAGGAAGAAATAATGTAATCAATATAAGAATCAATAAGAAGTATATTCCCTATTTTTTCTTTAAAGTTTCTCTTTTTTTGTGTGGGTTCCCCCCTGCCCCCCCCCCCCCAAAAAAAAAAAAAAAAAATCTTGGAAGACAGACACCTAGCACTACAGATTCAAAGAACATAGAACAAAAATTGTGATGCTGCATTAGACAGCTTTGTGCATCCATAGGATATAATTCAAATGAATTATGAGGTTAGAATTAAAACGGTAATTTTTATTAGAAAGATACACAACAAGAAAGCAATAATACCATCTTAATGCTTTCTCAAATTCTACTCTCTAGACACCATCATATCCAATAGTGTACCCTACAAAGTTGTCCAACACAGAAAGGACAAGTGTTAGATAGATATATGTAGAGTTGGAAACATGTTCCTGTTGCAATGAATACAAAGACAGCTTATTTCTTCTTGTTTCCATGCAATAAATTTCTCACTTATGTTTCACCCTAAGGTTATTAGCTTTTCATTATCATCACTTGCACAGATTTCTCTGGTTCAATTCTAGAAGGAAACTGTCTAGGTGAATACTATACTCTCTTGGCTAATTCTTCTAGCTTACTCTTCCTCATACATAATCAATCTGCTCTAAGCCTTTCCTTGTAAAACAGGAGATATACCAAGGAACAACATGCCTTCTGGGACAAAGATTACATCACTGACTTTTTACCTTAACACATCAATCACTCTATTTCAATTCTCCATGACAACGACTAGTCCCCTAAAGCCATGCAGAAAAACAGTGAAGAATGGCATTTTATATCATCCCAGAGCTGCTTCATCAGAGACCCAGAAATGAGCTGTTTTGCATCTCTTTGATTTCTCATGGCTTAATCCAAGTATTTTAATTAGCCCCTGCACTTTCTGAGTCTTAAGCAAAGAAGGAAAATAAGATTTGCAGGTCATTATTACTAGTCATGTCAAACCATTTCCCTCTGCATTCACTGTGCTTGGCCAGTTCTAGGTGGTTGCCAGTCAGTCATTGCTTTTGTGAGACACGTGAGGCAGCTGTTAACTCCTGGTCAGAGATACTGATCTCAGTCCTGAAGCAACTTAGTTTTATTTAAATGTGGAAGAAAACACAAAATGCTCATTTTGGCACTTTTTAGAAACATTTCTTATGAAATTGGGCAAAACCAAATGTGTTGCTCATAAAAGCCTTAATGCATTTCTTCACACAGTGCATTTCTGTAACTAATTTAAAGGAGAGAACTGGTATGCCACAGAAGAGGCATGCTTATTTTGAACAACTTATTATTTCAAAAAACATACATACTAAACATCTTTCTTATTTTATACATTGACAAACCAATAAAAACGGTAATTGAATTCAAGAACAATTTCCATAAATCTAATATTACTGGTTTTCCTGGGTAATATTTCTAAAAGCAACAGAGTTATAATATTGTATACTTGGCAGCAGTCCACAAAGTTGTATTTGAACATTCAATAAGAATCTTTTTATAGCAAGACACTCTGAACAGTTTAGAAATTATTTTTTCCTAACATGGCTTTGAATAAAACAGTCAATTAAGAAAACGAGCATGCTACTGTCAAACAACCAAAATTGCTCATAGTTCTGAACTTTTTTTTTCAAATATGCCTCTGATCAGGATTACTAAATTTACTGGATTGTTTATATTTACATCTAATACTTAAACAATTTCATTTACACTCACAAATATGTTAGAGATACATACTGTACCAATAAGATTTATATATCGCAAACTAACCAGAAACATTACCATTACGTTACCATTCTAAACCTCTGTCCAGTTATCTAAAGCAGACATGAAGAATTGCAGTTATATATTGTATTTGTATATAGATATCATGACAAAATCTGCTTTTACCTTTACCGCAAATGGGAACTGGCTCTTACACATCTGATCGATACCAGATTAGTACACTGAGAAATACCGGTGATTCATCTTAAAATGCAACCTGATGCAGAAAGACAACAACTAAAGAAGCAAATCCATCTCAAAGTTTAAAACAATTGTATCCAAGCTATATTTCTGGTCTGACTTGAGTTTTTCTACCAGTCACCCCTTTTTGCTATGATCCCTTTTTATTTCCTGCAAAACAGATTCTCATTCTTGTCCCTCAGCTCCCCCCAGATTGACTCCCTTCAATACACATTTTTCCAAGAATGACTTCACCACCACGCCTATTCTTTCTCCTCAACTACTGAAACCACCTGGAATCATTCAGGTTCCCTGGGATTTTGTAGCCCATTTTCACAGCTGTGAAAAGGTTTCAGCTTTAGGGACACTTTTTTTTTTTTGGACAACAATCTAAAAGAAGCAACAAAATCAGTTTCCTGTGATGCTAAAGTATACAGCTTGAAGGAGCAGAGTGAAGACAGGAAACAGAGAGACAATTTCCATTTGTTTTCCACTACTTAGCTTGTGTATGCATGCTGTAATGTAACTTCATTTTCAGGGTTCTGCTACCTCATTCATATTTACCATTTTATGACAAGAAGGCACATTTAAGTGGCTTTACAGAAACACTCTGCAAGGATATGTTACCAAAAAAAATGATGTATACACCTCCAATACCACTTCTAATAGCAAGAGAGGTTAGCTTGGCATCTTAGAGTTAAAAATAAACCTTAGAGTTAAAAATTGTCTCATACAGACCAGTATGCAGTTAGATCACTGTACCCTGACTTGCGTCACAGCTCACGCTGTTGCTTGTGTAACGCAGCAGTGTCAGGTGAGCTATGATTTTCACATCACAGAGACTGTGAGGCAGCCAAGACATTGGAATAGAAGGTGACTCTAATCAGAAATAGAATGTATCTGCCTACAGGAAAACTGACTGCAAAACAGACTGAAAACAAAATGACTATGCCAAATATTTCCAACTATTTCATATTATAGCATATAGTCCTGTGGTGGTTAGTTGGGGAGGGGGAAAGTTTTTGGTGGTTTGGTTTTTATTTTTTTGCAATAGTTCTTGGGCATGATGGGTTTGATTTTTTTTTTTTTCCTATAGCAGCTTGCTACAATTCAACCCAGTACATGCCAGCTTATCTGCTCTTGCTTGGAGATTCGTTGGAGCCCCCAACACAAGAAGGGCATGGACCTGTTAGAGTGGGTCCAGAGAAGAGCCATGAAGATGATCTGAAGGCTGGAACACCACTCCTATAAGGACAGGCTGAGAGAGTTGGGGTTGTTTAGCCTAGAGAAGAGAAGACTCTGGGGAGAACTTATTGTGGCCTTCCAGGATTTGAAGGTGGCCTACAAAGAAAGCTGGGGAGGGACACTTTACAAGGGCTTGTAGTGACAGAACAAGGGGTAATGGCTTCAAAATGGAAGAGGGTAGATTTAGATTAGAAGTTAGGAAGAAGCTCTTATTGCGGTGACACACTGGCACAGGTTGCCCAGGGAAGTTGTGGATGCTCCATCACAACTTCAAGATCAGGTTGGATGGGGCTTTGAGCAACCTAGTCTAGCAGGAGGAATTCCTGCCTGTGGCAGAGGGTTTGGAACTAGGTGATCTTGTAACGTCCCTTCCAACCCAAACCATTCTATGATTCTATGAAGATACAAGCCATTTCATCACAGATCTTTTTCAGCCTACATATTCATTTAATACTAGGACAAGCCCTTTGCTTCTACTGGGCTTTATATGAATTCTCAAAGTACCCAAAGAAGACAATCAGAAAACACTACAGCACAGTGGAATGCAAATGATTGTCCATATAAAAAATGAAGACGACACTATGAGCAACAAATGGGCTAGAATAGCTTACTGTTTGATATTTGCATACAGTTTACAGCATTTCACGTCTCTTTGAAGGGCTCCAAAACTCTATCCCACTGAAATAAACTTGTTATTAATTGCATTTTTATAACTACTGTTATTTTATTATCATTCATAATCAAGTGTTAGAATAGTCAGAATAGATAACATTTGGCAGGTACAGCATAAGTTGCCCACTCCAAGAAGCAAGCAAAGTTGAAATGGATAACGCTTTAAAAAAACTAAAACAAAAAAGGGCAGGGGCATGAGAAAGGGGTAGAAGAAATTAACTTACAGCTCTTGTTGAAGATCTAAATTCAGTTAAAATTCCCTCAACTAGCAACGCTTACAGAACTCTACAAAAATAATGCATTCAGTTCAGAAGTAATAATCATCAATTACCTTCCAAATTTAATCACCTGTACTACAGGAGTTCATATCATAAAGAAAAGGCTCCACCATAACTGTCAATCTATTTCACATTTCATGCCTTTACATTCACAGCTGGCATCCAGATTGTCACTCACTGACTGGTTAAGAACATGTCTAACCTTCCTCCAAAGGCAAAAAACAAGGGGTATGTTAGAAGAGGATATTTAAGGTCCTGTTATTAACACTGACTAGATGCACATATTTTAATTTGTTCTGTAGTAGACTTCAAAGTAGTGTTCCTGTATTACTACAGTTTGTAGCACAAAATCTATTTCCTATGATTAATATCAAACTGCAAATAGAACAAGAGAACAAAGAGGTGTGCAGATAAGAAGCAAGCACTTCAGCTAGTGTTTTCAAATACATTCAAGGACAGCAATAGTTTTAGACTCAGAAGTTTGGATTATTTTCATTTTTCCATTCTAGCAAAACCTAACGTTGCTTACTTCAATTAAAAATTGCAATAGGTACACCACTCAAAGAAGAACAAGACTAATATCTGAATTATTTTGCAGTGCTAAAATTCTTGCTGACTTCAGTATCATTACATTTGTTTGTACACAGTATCTCTTTCTTTCTATACAACTGGAACTACTTTATAGATCAGGCTGTGGGACTAAGACCCTTAAGGGATTTTTTTTTTTTCCAATTATGATCGAAATGAATTAGTTGTACTTGAACATGTTTTAAAGCACCATCACTTTCCATTAGAACTGCATAACTTTTTTTTTTTTAATAAGAAGCTTTGTGAAGTTAGATTTGTCTCAAAAGTGATTGGCTTTCCTTCTTGACTAGAAATACTGTACTGCAAATGTAGAAAATACTGAAAAAGGCAAAGAAAAGTTGCTCATGGCTACTCCATGTAGCTGTGGCAAGAACAGCTGTTACTTATATACATAAGTGGAAGTTAGACATTTTATGACTTATTAATTTTCCTTTAACATGCCTTCTTCATCAATACTGATTTTTGATCTGAAGGATGATGTATTATGTCACTTTTAAAATAGAAGATGTACGTAAGTTCACTTTTGTCTGAAAGAAAACTTAAATGGTATTTTGGCCTTTCAGATTCCTGGATACATATTACAACCAGGAAGATTCCCTACTAGTGAAAGTTGTACAGCCATTGTATGGGCTTCAATTCCTTCCGGCAATGATAATTAGTTGATCAGAACATTTAGATACCTTTAAAGAAAAAGCATTAGGAATCAAATCCTACACTTCTTACATCAAAATACTGAACAAGCAACCACTTTTACTCAGTGCAGCCAGAGAACATCAGAAAAATTCATGAGGCATTGGAGGGCTCTCCTCAGAACACTTCCACACCTGCAAACATCTAAAGACAATTAATTTGGGTCTCTTCTGTGATTAAATGAGGCAGAAATGGAGTGAGACAAACTCATGTCTAGCCTGCTAAATATGAAGCAATAAATTTGCTATTTTGATAACTGTGCAGAAACAGCATGTTTACAAAGAATGTCAACTCTTTTTTTTCTAGAAGTGGTGCATTGCCCTTCAAACCAAGAGGAAAAGGAAATATTAGCCAGGCATCCTATTCCAGATTGAGAGGTTCCTACTTATTGAAGATCATTAGGTCCCTAGTAAAGAATCGACATTTTTAATATTATATGTTCCCTCTGATCATTTTTTTTCAGACATAGAAAATACTGTGGAAAAGTATCTTGACCTAGCTTTAAGAGATACTACCTTATATATCTTAAAAAACAAAAACAAGCAGAACAAACCAAAACAAAACCCTCCCAAGCTCCACATGACTCTATGACAATAGCAATTCTCACTCAAGCTTCCAAAACCAGAAATAAGTAGACACTGGAAATCTGCATCCCTGAATGCCATGCACGTATTTGCAGTATGTTTTACAGGTGTAATTAGAAATGTTCTCTCCATCACATAAAATCAAAATCCGTAACAATTACCTGCTCTAAATAGTTAGGATTTTCCAAATCATGTAGTACACGCTGCTTTGCTGAAACACTGCAGTACTCTGGCCTTTCTCAAGGCTGGGTGGTTTGCTCACCTCTCCAGCCAGTGTTACATTATAACAAAATAATACCCAAAGACAGAAGATACTACCTCAGACAACCTTTACGTTATATATTAGCATTAGCACTTCATAAACATTTTTCACCTTTTTTTAAGACAGATGCATGAATTTTCTTGTCATTATTAGCTTTGTTTCAAGTTTGAAGCATTTGTCCTAATGCTTACTTCTTGAATATGTGCATGGGGAGGGCAAATACATGGGCTCATATAGCAGGTGAGCAAAGGTTGCTAAGTCACTGACCATAAATGAAATCAACAGATTTGTTTGCCTCTATGTGCTGTCTCAGTGGAATTACGCTGAGAAAAATGAAGTGTGGACTCTCACAATGCATAAGAACACAAGAGGATAAAAAGGAAGAAAAAAAAAGTAATCATTATGCCAGGTAAAAATATTGTATATCTGTAACTTGCGAAGGCAGAGGGGAATGATCAAATATTCACAGCACATAGCAAATCATGTTGCTTCTGGCAGTCTGTTCTTCACCAAAACCTTCCGCCGTATATCGGACTTAGTCTAATTTAGAAAGCCTGATTTGATGCAGTCCTATTAAAATAAATCCTTTATAATTGCTAGATACAAGTTATTAATATTTTGTTCACAAATCAGTAACATTTTAAAAAAACAAAACTGTGCATTGCAGATCCATTAAAGCATTCAGCCATTTATAAACTTCACAAAATTGTCCACCTGCCTGAAAGATGCAGGAGTTCAACCTGGGAAAAGTACACATACAGAAAAGCCTCCAAAGTTGACTGAAATATCTGGATAGTGATTTCTGAGAGCAACAAAACATTCCTTTTCAAGCTAATCAAGATTATAATTGTATTTTTGTACAAGAAGATTTGTAACTAGACAATTCCATACATCATTAATGCCTCCTGTGAGACATCCAAGATGCACAGAGCAATGAACAAACAGGCATAAGTACATTTTTTATTTTTGACTGCACAAAATAAAAATCTGCATAAATACATACTAAACAAATATATGGTTTTGGCAACAAGGCCTTCATTTATGCAGGAAAAATATATTAAATTAATATAGATGATGGTGGAACTGCTTGCTATTAACCAGGAAAGAATCATTAAAAAAAATGCTGTCAAATTATGTGTCATGTTATCTCAATAGAAAAGCATTGAGATTAAATGAATACAAATGAATTGCAGCTCTTTTAATACTCATAGAAAATATTCTGTAGGCTTTTTTGTTTGTTTTGACATAAATAGAATATATCAGAGCTTTAATGGAAACTGAAATTATTTTCTGTTTTACTCTGTGTGAAGCAAGGTCAAAATAACTATTAAGAGATCTTTTAACATTTCTGATTTTGTCAGGATTACCAAATTAATAGGACAGGACAAACCTTTGTTCTCACATATAAATCTCTGAAGGCATTCATTTGCTAAACTCATTACAGGATTTTTCTTTCTCTAGGTTGTGTTAAGGCTGGAAAGTTAAACACTCACCAGGAATCCTACATATAAGAAGCAGTCTAGAAAAGACACCAGCATTTAGCTGAGAAAAAAAAGACATATAGTAAGCAACCAAATGAACACTCTCTCAGCCATCTCCTAGAGAAATTATTAAAAGCTACTATCTACACCCAATATCTGATTGTAAAGAGCTTTTACCGGCCAATACACAGTTGTTTTACCACCAGAATTCTGGATTTAAAACTTTCTTACAGGTGATGATCATCATTTCATGCTACGGTCATCTCACAGTTTTGCTTATACTACATCTGTAATGTACTATATCTGTACATTAAATTTGGTTCTAGAGAGTGAACAGGAAACTAACTGCTCATTTATACTATTGGTAATATATTTGGAATACTGTCAGTAAGTCTCAGGCTTGCCCATGATATCCAAAAAGGACGGGGAGAAAGGAAAAAAAAAAAAAGGACAAAACTAATTACTAAATATGGTAAAAGGTTTTTTGAAGTTATTTTCTTTAGGATGCATAAAATGTAACTCACGGCATCCACAATGTTATTGACTGTTCTTTAAGAATGTTACTAACTTGCTTGGTAATTACAAGCCTATTTGAAAGTCTTAATTAAAAAAAAAAAGGAAAAGATACTTTTAAAGTCCACTTAGGTGAGCTCAAGTGTTACAATTAAGACAACCCTGACTGTAACAAACTACTATCTTTGGAAAGATTACTAGGCTGTTAATTCAAAAGCATTTCACACCTTATTAAACAGTATTTAACTGGGAAGGCTCAAAGCTGCTAGCCCTTTCTGGTTACAATGAGAAGATAACGAGGTATTTAAAGTAAGGATAACATTGAAATGAGTCAGATGTGAAAAAGATCGAGTAAATTTCAAGTTGAAATTTAAAAAAGTTTGTGATTAACAGATAACTTATATTTGGCAAGTATCCTTTATGTTGATACTAGGGCAAAACCCAGCTGATTATCCCATTAAAATAAATAAAATAAATAAATACATATATACATAAAGATCTCAGGCCTGTAATCCTGACACCTAATAAAGAATCATGCAGAAAAGAAAATTTGATTTGTTTAGAGGTACTGTTTGCAAGAGGTTCAAAGCAATGCACTTCAACTGCTATCCCATACCACCTGCCTACAGGTTTTCATGCTGAATACTTCATTCAGGAGACATATCATCCAAAGATGTAAAAGTTAATTAACAACTCCATTACATTACTCACTGAAGCTGCGGAAGTAATACATTTGGAGTATTAGCTAAGAATTGCTAAATGCCAATGAGATTCCTAATTCATACCATCAGCTGTGCCATTTTAGAAAAAGTAATTTAAAAAAAGAATTTTCTTTAAACTTGTAGCACCGAAAACGAGGATGGGAAATGTGTAAGAAAGCTATCTTTTCCAATTTTTCAGCTACTAATGTGCACCTTTTCCATAGTGCATTAATTACAAGAGTTGAAGAAGGTAAAAGTGAGGTAATTGTTTAAGTCTCTTGTCAAGTTGTTTAATGTATCATTGCAATATAATAATCCTTTTTTGAGTGGAAAGTAAACAGCTGATGTTTGAGAGAAAAGCCAATGTAGAAATCAATGTTTACTCAGGTTTACAAATTTTCTTTCCTATTTGTAAGATCAAATATGAGTATTCCACATGAAGAATTTTAAAATATTTTCAGTCATAATTCAATTTAACCTTAAATGTAAATAAAATCTGAGATATGTAGTAGAAAATGCAAAAACTCCACAAAACTAGAATGCGTTTAATTTACTACATGAATAAATACACATCTAGTATTTCAAGATTACTCAGAGCGAATAAACTGATTTATTTCCAAATCTACTTCAGATAACTCATGAACAACACTTCATACAAGTATGGTATAAACATTTTTAGAAGTTGACACACAGAGGACACAATCTTGCTAAGTAAAGGCTACCCACTGGATAGGAATATCTCAAAAATTCTGCATACGTTCACATGAGAAAGGGATTCAGCCCACAGCAATCAGCATGATGCACACTCAGCAAGGATTTTATGAGCTTCTCAAAACCTTTGTATTCTGACTCCACAAGTACTCAAAAGTGAAATAGCTTATCTTTTATAACCAATTCAAGGGATTATGTGAAAGGTAAAAATCTATTTTCATATTAATATTGCATGACTGGAATTTTCATGTTTACAGCTGGGTTGTATTTGAGTTGCCCAAGTGTCAACTGGGATGTGAGGATATTCCTAATTTTCTCCCACAGCAGCCACATTCCCAATTAATTCCATCTAGGTGAACTGTACAATTTCAATCATTTGAAGTTCTTCCCACCTCTCCCTTTCTCATAACACGACAATATTCTTTTACTCCAGCAAATGAAAAGCATTGTGAGATGGGCTGCAGATGCCTTTAGGATGGCCATCATTTATCTGAGTTGAACTCTCCTCAACCTCAGGGCAACCCTTTCTTTTCCCATTGATAAAGACATTCTGTCAAGTCAGAATGCCTTCAGTAATGAAACTGCTATTACAAGGTACATCACAGAGCTGAAGGCAAAAGTCTGTACTCTGTAATTTCAGAATAGAAACCCTATAACCGAAGACATAATAAATAATCACAATTAAGAATAGACAGTGGAGATCAGAAAACTTGGTATTATGGATTCAAATCAGCTTATTCTAACTCATGCTTGGCTATCTTCTAAATTGTACTTGTTATATTGACAGTACTTTATTTTGACCAGAACCAAATCCAAGTTTATTAAAATTCAAATAACATCTCTGTGAGTGCATTATAGAGAAAATGAAAGAAGCATTTTATAGCTTGATAACACAAGTACAAAAATGTAAAGCCTGTGTTTAGCTAGATCTCTAGTCAATACAGACATCCTGAATTTGTTTCATTTGCTATATTGTTTGTCTTATATTTGTTGTTGTTTTGTTTTTTAAGTCTCCTTTAAAATAAAGTGATGTATTGTTTTATCAACTTTGGGTTTAACTTTTAACTCTATATGAGGGTCAGTCTCATTTTTTTCTTATGTAGTGCACACGAAGGAGTAATGGCTAATGTTAAGGTCAACATTACTCCAAAATTTTGCTGCATTAAACTCTGCTCCTGTAAAGGTTTGCTTACCCTATCAGTAAGATGAGCAGTGCAAACTGATGTTGCTGGGATCGCTCTGGGTTCCAGGATGTCACAAAGCAGGATGTCCCTGCAAATTTTGTAGGGAGTAGAAAGCATCTATCTCTACCTTTGTGTAATTACTTGACTGCAGCAATAGGTTTTCCAGTTGGTGAGGCTATGTGTTTCTGGTATAACTACTGAGCTATAAACCCAATAGGTATGTGGATTCACACTTACTTTCTTACACATGATGTCTATTAAGTTAGGTTTAGTATTGTGAATACCTGCCAACACCATGGTCAATGAGAGCATGCTTAACTTGACAAGAGTTTAAGATAGCAATGTTACCTCTCTCAAGCTTACAGCTTTCAAATACCTATGGTATCAACATCTACATTTGGGATGACTCTGATTCACTTGCAAGTCCTCTTTCTAGGCATCATGTCTACTGCAAGAATCATACTGTAATTGATAGGGTCACCGAGCAGTCTTATTACTAACAGCTCATTAATCCTTCCTTCCCAGGGTAAGGGGCCAAACTTGGGCTGGTCTAAAAGATACGGTATTGCCCCTGCTTCTCATCAGTATCCCTTCTGTCCCTGACACACCACAAGGACAGATACTTCAAAGAGACTAGAATGGTAAACACTGAGTGCTCTTCGGTGGCAAGATGAGTCTGTATACTTAATCCTCCCCAGAAGGCCCATTTCACATCACAGGCACAGCTCGCTCCTTGCAATTCACCTCCTGGTTCCCCAGCCTCCAGTTACTTTAAAAGCTGGCAAGATCTGACCTAGCACTTTTGGCTGACTGAAAACTTAGTTCAGTGAACACTCCCTACTGATATAACAATGGTTTTCAAAGCAAATTTCCTGATGGAGCTGTATTTTGGGTATGGGGAGGGAGGAATAAAAGTCCATTTGCAAAAGCATACACTTATTTAATATCTATTCTTATTTCAGTTCCACACAGACACTCACATTTTGCTCTTAATAAAAAAAAATAAAAACAACCATTTCAAATATTTCAGAACTAAATAACGTACAGAGCTTTATGCAGGGACTTTTATTAGCATTTATTTTGCCATTACCTGATGTTTCTTTTCATTAACAGTACCTAGCACTTTGCCTCAGAAAGTTACAACACTACACTCAGATTTTGCTGTTGGTATAGGAATAACATTGGCCATCTTTCAAAGTTTCTGCCAATGTGATGCACAAAATGCAGTGATGAAAAAGATAATGCACATGTTTTCCATTAGTGTAAGTGTGCTTTGAATTCAATGTTCGCCACTTAGTTCTATTTTCTTTCTCAGCTGTTCCAAAATAAAGCAGATCTCTCTAGTCTGTACCAAATCAGAGGACTGTTGTATATTGAAATCGGCTTGACTTAAGTGCACTGGTGCAAACACTGATGTGCATGTAATACGGCTCTAACAAATTGTTTTCATCTGTACAGCTAAAACAGAATTAGCCTTAATATTTCAATGGAATTATTTCAGTTTAGTGCTCAGTCAAGAAGACTGATCTCTGAGCACCTTTATCCTATTCCTTTTTAACCCTCAACATTTGTTACAGTCTGTCCTACTGTACAGCAGGTGATTTCTCAAGTTTTTCTTATCACAAACTTCCAGCCATAGGACAACTTATGTAGCTAGCAGAAAGTTGCATCAGCACAGCTCTCCTATGACAGATACTTATGCTGTACAACATAACACCAGAGAGACAGTCAAGCTAGCATTAGTTCCAAAAGCAGCCTAGTCTCAGAAGCACAGCATTTCTCCCCAGCTCATTAGCCTTACTCAGCAGCAGTTGGGTCCTTGTACCTTTACTTGGAACCCCCATTTTTAGTATTGTAAAACCTGTATAAGAAGGGATGCTGTGCTTCCCCACTGGTTTGTTTTTTGTTGGTTGCTTGTTTTTCTGCCACAGAGTGGTATTCTAATCACATAAACAATGCTCAATATGCTCAATGTCCCGTATCATCACAGCATGGAGAACAACAACAAAGCAAACAAAACAAAAGCCCTCACTATCAAATACAAACCCAGTGATTCATCACAAATTATTGCCATAAAATTACTTGCACAGAATTATTTTTCTGTATTTATAAAAGCTTGTTTTACAGTTTTCTGAGAAGCCATACACAGACAGGCAGCTGTTAACCTGCCATCAAGAGCAAGCATGGTCCTCAGCCCCTCCATTTGCCACCACTGTTTCCTCCATACACACCATGATGGCAATGATAGCTTCGCTCCAGCTTCCAGAGTATCTTGTCCAGGTTCCAACTTTTGTTCCTACCAAACACTTCCTACTCAAAGGAAAAGCATGTCATGGAACATTTTCCTGGCTGCAGCCACTTTGGCCATGCACAGTACCAGGAGACAATACCAGACACTGTCTCCATTAACAGTTAATAATGCCCCATTCTTTGTCCTACTGCCTTAGGAAAAGTGCTAATGAGCTGTGCCCATGCACTCCTTTGGATACCTTCAGAATGAACATTGTTGGAAGTGTTCTGTTTGGTGCCCCAATCCCCACAGGCACATACTTTTTTGAAGAGAAGGGTGGTTGGTTTTCAGAGATAGGCAGACACTCAAGTTCAGAAGTATAATCTTTGGTATATAAAGGTGGAGAATTATTAATACTTAAGAAAAACAAATCACTTGTGTAACTTTAAAGAGCTCAGCTTAAAAGAAAAGTCATTAAGCAATTATATATCATCTTGAAAAACAAGCTCCTAAACTCGAGGGACAGACTTTAAGACTTTAAAGTATTCTCACAACGTTGACTTTCATAGTATTGCAACATCTTCTTCCAATTTTCATTTTTAAGTGTTGTATATTTTGACCACAATGGCAATTCTTGGAGAAGTGAGCTTTTACCATATCAGAGAATTGCTGTCTATAGCAGAGGTTTCCTATGACAAGATAGTCATTCATACAATATAACCTTCACTTTCATTTCATCAGAAAAGTTATATCTAGCCATGATCTGATTCCAAGCATCCATAAACTGGAATCACAAGTGACATGTTACATAACCTAGCTGTCTGCAAGCAAAATACAGGGAATTTCATCTTCATGCCACAAATAACGTGTATTTCTTGAGTGGGAAGTTGTGCAATCTGATACTTTCATAGAGCTGCTATGCTATTAACACAAACTCCTTACCCTACCATTATTGTATAATGACTAATATAATTTAGAGAACTACAGTTTAAAAAAAACACAACAAAACCAGACAACCTCTAAGGCGAAAAAGGATTTAATAGGCTATTAGGATAATTGTACCATAGATCAGATATTCCTCCATGTTCACACAAAAAACACATCACTGCTATTGAAATTCACTGACCAACCAAACTGAACTCTGATCAAGTGGTTACAGGTCACTTTTGCAGATTGATTTGCGTGTTATTAATCTGGGCTCTTCAGAGATCTGGCACAAAGCATATGCTATCTGATACAGGAAGGGATGATAATTTCAAATGAGTAATGGTGCAGAAAACGGAGCTAAGCAAGGGACAGAGACAGGAGAACATAACAGATAATAAAATGAGAAGGGACTGGCTCATCAACATGAAAGAAAAGTTCTGGTTGTCATTTTCCATCAAAACACCACTTCATTGCCAGTGACAGAAATCAGTTCTGTCCTGCAAGAAGATGCTGGTTGCTAAGTTCTCAATTTCTACATTTTTGCTTGGAAAATCTGATTTTTTTTTTTTCAAACTAATAACCTGCCTGATAATTGTTAGCACTTGTAAGTTTATTGTTGTCTGTGGCATTGCTCATTCTTCCTTAAAATAGAAGCTGTACCCATTAGAGAACTATAGAGCAAAGTAAAAATGGTTGGTAAGTGAATTTTACATGCATGAACACATGCTGTTAGCAATAGTTCACAGGCCTGACTATGCTAATAAAGCCATTAAAACACAAAAGGAATAAAGCTTGATGTACAAACCTATTGTGAGTTGGCAGCCTATGTGAACTAACTATGTAAATCTATATTCCCCCAAAATTGTTTTAAAACAAATTTGAATTTTTAAATTTGTAAATGCAAGCTGTTAAACAGCAGAACCAATGAAAACTTGCTTGTTTTAATTTTGCCCTTTCTTCTAAAACTGCTGCTTCTTGCCACGTTTTCTGTTGTCTGCCAGACCATAACTTCAGAGCAAACTGTCATCAGTAAACACCCCATCACCAAATATACACCTGCAAACCACCCCATTTCAAAACCTCCTCACCCACAGAAAATAACCCTGCCAGAAAAAAAGCCACTTTCCACAAGACCCATTTTCTCGGAATCCAGGCTCTCAATACCATAGCTGCACACAAAGCCACTGCAGAGATATCCAACACAGAGGTATGTTGGCTCCTCCAACATAAAGATGGCTGTTTTCCATGGCAGATGACACTTACTGAAGCCAATAGTCTTTAACCTAAACAAAGTTTGGAATACAGTGCTTGCATGAACCAGGTATTGGAATTGCAACCAAGTAACCATCACAAAGTCAAAAATATTCTGCATATCTTTGTATGCAAAGGTATGCATATCATTAAACTTTTGTGAAGAAAAGCTACAGTACTTGGACCTAGAACTAAGTTATTCAGTGGAATTCTCTAGAGAGGAACTGACTGCTAAATCATTAAATTTAAGCGTCTGTCAGCACACAACATAGCCAATTCCCTAACAAGAGCTTTCTAAGGCAAACCAATTAGAAGTCTAATACTCATCTCTCTTTTATAGAGCTTTTTAAGTGACAACATATCTGTTTTATGTATGTTAAAACTCCTATAAACTCATATTGCCAGTGCACTGCCATTTGTTTTTACACTGTAAATAAAAAATGCTGATTTTGTTGAAACAGAATTCCACTAATTTGATCAGTTTTCTCCATCCCATTCCTTCAGCATTTTTCAGAATCACAGAATTGTCTAGATTGGAAAAGATAATTGAGTCCAACTATTAACCTAACACTGACAAATTCTTGACTAAACCATATCCCTAAGCACCACATCTACACTACTCTTAAATACCTCCAGGGATGGAGACTCCACCACTGCCCTGGGCAGCCTGTTCCAATGTCTGAATAAAAGTTTTAAATTTATAAACTCTCTATAAATTATATGAACAAAGACATTTTGCAACTTTGGGCACCTATAATTAAATCTACATTTCCTTCTGACTGTCATGGATGACTTTTTATATTCACGTACTTTTTCATATTAAATTTGTCTCTAACCAAATATTGCACTTCCAAATTCCATAACATTTGCTTACCTCCCTCTTAATACCAAGTCTCTACTCTGCATTATATTGATATTTAAAAAGGTGCAGCTGTCCTTTTACTTTTATAACATCTAAATGTCATAATTTATGGCGAACATTATGCATGAACTATCTGAAGTTTTTGGTTTTGATTGCAAAAGTCAAAGAAGTGAATACAAATAAAAGAAAGGCACAAAAGGAACTTTGCAGCAAAACCACAGACTGCCGGGTACCTGGCTGTTCACCAAAACATTTTAATAATCTGTTATTATTTATATGCAGTCAGTATTTATATTCACATTACTTAAGAAAACAAAAAACTCCAGCATTTTATCTATCACACAGCTTTCAGATTTCTACTTTTTCTCATCTATTCTAACAGGCACTGACTTTTCATAACAACTTCTTGGACTTCTGTAAAAAGGAATACTTTGATTAGTAGAACACCCTAGAGAAAAACATCTGTCATTTAATCACTGCTTTAAAAATAACAGTGCTATTGAAATACCCCATTCTTACTTTCAAATATCTACAAATGATATCTAGGTTCCTAGAAGAAAACTCTCTCTCTATAATACAGAGTTGTGGAACAAATACAGCATACACAGTAGTACTTAAACAGTATATAACAGATTTCAAAAAAGAATGCAATAGCCATTTGTCAGCTATTTGGCATATGATGCTTCATGGACAAATTATACAATGAGAAAAAGGGACATAGATTTATCACTAAACGCTATACTGCTTCAACACTGCAGTAAACTTTGCTTACAATGATGCTATCAGTTTTGACAACAACTGAACACACTTGCTTAATTTTTGACCTAATCTGTCTTCAACATCTTTCACACCACTTCTCTTATCAGTCTCGGGAAAATCAACTAAAGGGTGAAGGAAATCAGGCATCTATTCAGTCACTTTTAAAAAATATTATTAGAGGGATAGATATCAGTAAGCATCTTTTTCAACATAAAATAACCCAACTGCATTACATGTGGCCACTACAGGAAAAAGAAAAAAGTGTACAAGAAAACATGATATAGCATCAGTTAAGTACAGTTTAGAGGATCACAAATACAAGAATTAAACCCACTTCAGATACACCTAAATTAGTCTAACTTGAAATTCAGTGTTACTAAATTTAGAGATGCCAGCACATTTTTATTGTGTTTGCTCTTCTCAAAACATACAGTACCAAATATGCTCAAGTTCAAAACTGGCAACCATTCAAAACCACATTTTTAACATTTATTTTAATAATAACAAAAACCAGATAAGCAAATCTTCCTAATGATACAACAGTTCTAGGCCCATCTTCATACAAGCCTTTTTAATAGGTCTCTTTCAGATTTTCAAACCAGACACGTAACATTAAGCAGTTCCGTGCTATATGAACCACTTCTTCCAGCTGAAAACTGTTCCACTCAAAAGCCAGATAGGTTTATGTAACTGGAAATGAAGATGTTTTAGGAGATTTTTTAATATTGTTATAGGAATTAATATTATAGGTAATATTTACCCCCAAAACACTTTCAGCCAGCAGCAGAACCGAAATTAGGGCAGGCAAGAAAGAACAACAGAAGTTACAACATTCCCTGTTTACTGGTGTTAATTCTTTTTCTAATAACTGGGAAGTAGATAAGATTTCTAAAACATTAAGACATTTAAAAGTATACCAACAACGGTCAGTATGATCTTCATTAAAAAAAAAAAAGCTACGGTATCACCGTACTAAGCAAGCATAGCCTCAATAGCTGCTCGCTGAATTTAAGAAGCATTTTTACTTAACAGACACCTCATAAAACCAACTTACAGACTTCCCCGTAAGTTGTTTCCCAGGAAATTGTTTGCCTGCGGAAAAATTGTTGCGCTACTTAAAACTTCTTGTTTAGAAACTTTTCATCCATGGTCGAGATTTTATAAACATAGAATAGCTAGAACTGTAGTCACTTTACAATTTCACTTAAATTGCATTACAGATAGAGAGGTATTTCATCAAAGGACTTATTGCAACTAAACCAGCAGATATGACAGGGTAAGACAGATGGGTGCAGCATTAATCATTCTATTCCCTGAGATATCAAGTTCAAAATCTTACCAAAATGATTCTACTGCAGCGCTCTACCAATAATCCTCTCATACACTCAGGAGCTTCTCACAACAGTAGGTCAGAACTCTACTCTTGTAAGTTCCTAGCTAAGACAAATATTTTACCTAAAAAATTAGCAATGAGCACAATTCCCTCTTTTGCTATCAATTTACTCAGAACAGGGCTCACACAAACTAGCAACTGATGTTTCAACAGAAACAATAAACAAAAATCCCAAACACCAATGAAAAGTCAAAGCTCTTCATGCTTGAAGTTTGAAAGATACACCGAAATCTGAGAGAAAAAACATTTCCCAGTTCTGCATCATTGTTATGTATGAATTTTATGTAAGGAATTGTTAAATTTCACTTAAGGAGCTTAGAACATTCATTTCTTGTGTTGCATTCAAGAAGTAATAATAGCAGAAGTCATTAAGCGCCTAAGATTGAAGTTTTCTTAATTTTACTTTATATAGATACTGTAAACTTTGATTAACTATTCTAAAGCAGGTTTTTCACATTGCATTCCAAAGAGTCTCATTCTCTGTATGGCTATTCGGTACTAGCATATGAAGCTGTCTAACTCAATAAAATTCCAAGATTAAAACATAATGAGCTGCATCCAGAATGGTCAAAGTTAATAGGTTTTCTGAGTAGAAGTGGAGCCTAAGGAAAAGATGTTGAAACACTGAAATTTGCAGTATTTCAGAAACAATATATTCAAAATACTATATTATTAAGGGCAAATGAACAGTTCACAGTCTCTTCCCTTTGACATAAATTTCAGTATTCATGCAAAGTAAAACAAAAGCCACTTAGACAAATTTATTCCAGCTAACAATCAAACAGGACTTCAAGGCAAGCAGTCTAGCAGGTATGATCTCCTCACTTTTTGCTTCCCTTTAGTTTCTATACAGACCACATTATACTATAAATTTCAAGTTAAAGCAAAATTGGTTGTGGCTTACCTCTGTCACTGAAGTCATCCACAAGAATGATTTCTGCTATCAGGCTGTCTGGAGTACGATTGATAATACTGTGTATTGTTCTCAAAAGTGAAGTCCAGCCTTCATTATGAAAAGGGATAATTATGCTAGTATTCGGTAGATTTTCCAAGTACACCTTGTGCTTACAGCTGGAGAAACAAGAAAATAATTCTATTAAGTATACTGGAGTCTGAGTTAGTATATACCGTCATCCATTTGGGCCACCCAACCATCATAGTTTCTGGCATAAAATCCAACAGTACAATCAAGTAGTACTTTCATGTGACAATAACTAGTTCATTTTAAAATATTTATTGTACGTTGCAGGCAATATATATATGAACAATGACAAAATTTAAGTGGAATGCATGAACCAAAAATATAACTAGCTGAAGTTATTTTCCTTCACTGGAAGCTTTTTCCTGCAAAATGACAAAGGGCATATATTCCAAGATATTATTTCCAGAAAACAAATTCTCTTAACGGAAAGAATTCTGAAACATAATATGAAGAAAATCTGAAATTACCCTTTTTTGACCATAGCAGACAAAATTTATAAAAACAGTCCACTATACCATGAGACAAACTCTAGAAAACAGTTCAGCACTACCCTGGGTGACATGTGCTTACAACATGCAAAACAACATCCACAAGTATCACTCCAACTTCACATCTAGATATCCAAAATGATTGCTGCTATTAAAATAGAGATAAAACAACTGAAAAATGCAGACTGATACAAGAAAATGTAAACAACCTTTCATTTTTTAAAAGAAAGCACTGTACCTTCAGCATCTAACTTGAACATCTGTGTAATATCAGTGTTCAACCTTACCATTTTCAATATTGAGTTGTTTACATATTTGAGTAAAAAAAAAAAGTCATTTTTAAAAATAATGTCCTTGAAATGTGGTTTCTCCCAGTAGCTAAGAATATTTCATGACTAATGTTTAGGTTACCAGAAGTGATAGGATCTCCTATCTCATGTTTTATTGAAATAGGGGAAGAGAGACACATTCCTCTGATGTTAACATAGCATGGCATTTTCAGCTCTGAGGACAAAGTTATTCAATGATTTCTCATTCCCCAAAGTCACACCCTGATAAAGGTATCCCTAAAAGCATAAATATGTCAGCTTTGTGATAAAAAAAAAGCAACAAAAAAAAAAAAAAGAAAAAAGTTTAGACCTGCAACTTCTAGTTTTTAAAAAAGTACAGATATCTCTGCTGCTTTTCAGAAAGAATAACTATGCATATCAAATGCTGCTGCAGGTTATAAAGTTGATTTACATATATCTGGAGTTTAGTTTGCATTTCCACTTTATAAATGTCACTTAGAAATCAATATTTACCAATTTATTGTACAGCTACCACACTGAAGAAATGTTGCAAAGAAATAATAAAAACTCATTGCTACTAGAGTTTTATTTTAAAAAAATATTAACTGCTATGTATTTGTGAATAAACAATCAAGTTTTTGCATGCTTTTGTAAAAAAAAAAACCACAACTTAAATTTATAATTCAGAAATTTCTTCCTAAAGCATGGCAACAATGAATTTAATGACAAGCTATTTTCAAAAATAACACTTTTTGAAACTTTTTTATAAGCAGTTTGGTGGTAGAAAATATATGCACGCTGGAAAAAGGCCAGTTGCTTTGCAACAATGCAAAGTTCTGCTCATTACCAAGTGACAGAAAAGTTTAAGTATAGATTCTAACATTTTCAGAGTGAAAAAATTCCACTGCAGCAGTAGATTAAATAAAAATTATTTTTCTTAACTTCAGGAAGAAGTACAACAGAGAAAGCCCATTATTTATATGTAGCTGTTTCAGCCTGCAAATTAAGAAAGCCACCTACCAAAACCACCACCTACTGTTGCCAGCTTTTTCCCAACAGTGATGTTTCTCGGATTAGAGCAAATGCAACTACTACACATACATGTAATTCTTATAGTATTCTTGAACATAATCTATTTTGCTTTAGCATTCTGAACTCCCAGTATGTTTTAAAAAATAATTTCTCCTCCATAAAACCCCAAGCCAACAAACAAAACCCTAAAACACACAAAATCAAGCAAAAGAACATCACACATGTTAGACTAAAACTTCTACAGGGTAAGGGGAAAAGAAGAATACCCCAAATACATCAGAATGTTGTTTCTTTTTTAAAGAATGTCATCCCTCCTGTATAACAATGTACCTTTTGAAAGGAGTTGTACAGCAGTTTGTGTACTTGCATGGTCAATATTGTAACCTTAAGTGTATACAGACAGGAAAAGTCACTGGACTTGGGATATTCTCATCAACGGTTTCAGAGTAATTGCATATTCTAAGTGACAAGGAGGAGAAGAAACATCAATGGACTTAAGGACTATTCATTCTTCCCACAGGCTAGATTGCTCTAAAAGAGTATCATGCTTCGAAAACAGAAAAGGAAAACACCTTATATTTTCTTAACATGTCTCTATGTAATCTCACTCCACTTTTACTTTGATAGTATTTGCAAAAGTACCTGGCTACATGTGATTTGATTTCTAGTAAGGGCCACAAAACACCAAAATATCCTTTTCGTACTTTTCTCAAAAAAGCTGGTCAGATTCTCAAATTCATAGAAACAAAACCTTAAACTTTGTCATTTTCTATTGTTAAGATAGTCTGTAGGTTTCATAGTGGGGGCCTACTTGCCTTTCATCAGCAAGTTAAATTCTGCTCATTTTTACCCTCTTGCTCTCTGACATGAGACTCAAACTGTAACAGAAGATTACTACATTTTTCAATGCGTAACACAGAAATCCATTTTATTTGAAGTTCTATTCAGTGTTATCTATAGCAGAGCATAGCTGGCTCTGTACTGTGATGGGCTCCAGGACAGATCTGATTGCTAGCTGTAATGCTCAGGAAAGGCCCACGAATTGCCATAAAGATGCAGTGAGATGTCCACTGCTGAGACATTGGATATACCAAGAGAATAATCACAGATGCCTGCAGCATTTGTTCAAAGTCCATCAGTGTGGTTCTTTACATCCTGCATTTTAGGAACAATGTCAAATACCCTGGCTGCAAGAAGACTACTTGGAGCACAGATATTGCTTCTTGTAAGCCATTGCTAGTCTTCAAAGTAACAATTGGCTCCTAGAACAAAGAACCAATTCTTGTATCACTACGTCAGAATGAAGTGCATAGTAAAAATTATTTAAATTTATTTATGGTGACTATAACAGAATAAACTCGTCTAGGTAGATGTGCAATTCATGTATTAGGCAGAAAATATAAGTTTTACACGGAACAGTAAGTGACATAAATCCATAAAACTTGTCATATATAAATTTACCCTATATTCCAACTCATCTGTGTTTTACTGATAAGAATGATGTCTAAAACTAAGAAGCGTCAGCAAGTTATCAGATAAGCTACTAGAAAAATACTTTTACCATTAACTGCAACAACTTTGCATCAGCATGAAAGATTTTTAGAAGTGTTCTTTCAACACTAGTTCACTATCGAAAATTATGTAGAGTGCATTTGGAGAGGTGCTGACAAAGTTTGATCATAGCTTCAAACTAACCGTGCTTTATTATTTATGCTGGCTCCAAGGTTCTAACATACCTCTTAATAACTGTTTTATTTTCAGCCACCATAAAGTCATACTTTCAAGACTACATGCTTTCTCCTTTCACCAAAATAATCCCAACATGCTAATAGTGTTTTAAGCATTCCCAGGTAAAATACAGACCCTGATTTCAATGTTTACTCCCTAAAATTAATTTGGTTAATAGCTTAACTGCCCTGTGAAATAAATGTTTCAGAAGGGAGATTCTTGATTCTCCAAATAAATGAGAAATTGTAATTCAGGAGTCTTTCATATTTCCTGAAGAATGCAATCTTACCAAAATTTATTTAAAATAAAAAAATAAAGCAAAGTTTATTGTAGAAAGAAAAAATGTAATGTTAATATTTTATATATGGCCATCCAATTTTGCAAGTGTTTAAATAAGCACTATATTTATTAGGTTAAACTTCTGAAATTATGGCATATATGTTAAACAAAACTGATCTGACTTCCCATAGAAATATTTAAAATATTGCTGAGCAAAACAAATTTTCCAAAGCCTCATAATTTCAATAGAAGATTCTGTCAAACGTGTCGATTTCGAAAATAATAGAACTTGCACACTTAAACTCCAGTTGTCAGCCTCAGTCTGAATACTCTGCAACTTGCATGCACACTTTAAATGAATGTAAGAAGTATGTGGACAGTAACTTTTATTCAGGTAGTTTGAATGGCAGAATAAAGTCTCCAAAGAAGCCATCAACTTTCATTAAAGCTTAGAATACAGAGAAATACACAAGGGCCTGGAAATAAGTCCTAAAATCAATATTGGAAAAAGGTTAATAGATTTAAGACAGACAGGCAGTTCAGCCAGTTTCAGTCAAGTAAGGGGTTGCTCCAAGATCTAACTCCATACAGAAAAGATGATTGACATCAACTATGTTACATTAGTTTATCATACCCTTGTCATTATCAAATCATAATGCAACTGATAAAGGCAAATATATTACTGCAGAGCTTCAGTATCACAACATGTTTTGATTAAGGAATTTAAAAACCAAAAAAACAGCAGAGAATTGAAAATAGGGTGCAACTACTAGGTCTTTCAAAATCATTTTGAATACTAAGGTATTATTTACTGGTTTTAGTTTGTTTCTATCAGAATCAGTTTTTGCCCTAGTGGTATATTCATCAGGATTAACTTTTAAAATAACTCATGGGAAGTTTTCAGTAACAAGATTGATCTGAATGGCAAATGAAGATAGGCCATTTGACTCAGATAACTCAGTTCTGTTTATGTTGTAAAATGGCTCATTTGAATGAAATGTATGTTAGTATAAGCATACGCAAAGTTTCAGAAGAAAAACCCTCACATAAAATTTGGTAATCTTGCCCATGGGATTGAAAGTAGAAAACAAAGTCAATCTACCTGAAATTAGTACATTAAACTGATTTTTCGCTTCAGCTTTGATCATAATATTTTCCATAAAAGTGTTCTCAGTAATCAGTCCTGGCTATGAATGTTTACCCAACATCACACCCGTACTGATAAGAGGATAACTATTTAAGGATGCTAAGAGCACATTATTTGATTAGTCTTCCATCATTTTCATTATATTTTTCCTCACTTTCATCCTTACCTCCACACTCGTGTTTCCTCAGATAACCAGATAGCTCAGTAGAATTCTAAGTGTTTAATATTTGAGGTAGCATTCATTCATTTTGCTCAGAAACACATCAAGTTGTACTTGAGGTACAGATTCCTATAGGTTAACTTGCTAGAGTTAAGAAAACTCACACTACCTCTGCTTCAGCTTCCCTTGCTCAGTTACATGACTAATGCAGCTGCCTCATCAATGGTTGGTAAGTGACCATTTACAGAACTGGACGCTTAATTGTTCAATGTTTGATGCTTTCTTCCCTGAAGCATTCTAAGAGATCCTGATCAGTTGTCTTCACTCACATACGTGCTTTTATCTCTAGGTCTATGCCATACTACATCATCAGCACTCAGTGCAGCAGAACAGCAGCCACCTACACATCCTGTAGGAACTGAATAGACCCAGGCCTCCAATCTTCTCTAGAGGGCAGATTTGGGACTAATCCTGTCTTTGCAGACTGCCAGACTAGGGTGGTGAATTCAAGCAGCTTGCCCATTTCAGAGCCAGGACTGGAATCCAGCAATATGGGAATGTTATCTCTCATATTCTTACACCATGGAGTCTCATCATATGAATGTAATGTGAATTCTCTTAAGAGCTTTAAAAGACAGTGGCTTTCAGCAATTAGGACTATTCTGCCTATAATACTAATCTTCTTCTGTTAATCTCACAGAACCCCTTCCCAATAATTCCTTCTTACTACTCCATCTTACTACTGAATTCCAGAGTGACAACATTTTGATCTTGGTTATGGTTTCTAGCTATTATGTAATTGAAAGAGTATTTGTAGCAGACATGCATGCTGTATTCATATGTCTATTCTCTTTCCTCCCAGTAAGTCTGAAGATAACACTAATACACAAGATACTCCAAAGGGTAACTCCTGCACCCCTAAACACACACACACACACACACAGAGTAACTGTTTGCATTCAGTCAGAAAAGATCACACACAACAAGGAAAAGCCTAGCTTACCATTACTCCATACGGCAAGTTAGCTATTAAACCAAAATAACTTGCTTCTGCAGTAGAATCGTACTGTATTCTGGTGCCATTATAAAGGCAAACAGGGAAGTGGAAGTCCATTGTGTTCTCTAGATGGACATTTAAAAAGAAAAAAAAAAGAATGTATTTCAAATTTTTGTATTTTTAAACCATGCACCTGTCCTAGACACTTAAAAATGAAGAACTTAAAAGATAGATTTTAGTCAAATAACTAGTTTTTTGGTTGTACTTTTCAAAATGAATAAATGACTGCCATCAAAAGAGATTATTTTTAAGACCTTGGAAAGCAAGGTCATTTATTTCAAAAGTGCAGTATTCAAATGCCTGAATCAACAAGTTGGAATAGGGCAAGGGATTGAAGAAATAACCGTACTTGTCTAGGACTCATAACAGGAATACTATTCAAGGGGGAGAAGAGTCTGACAACTGGGAGTAGAAAAACCACCCCTACTCAGCATAAGCATTTAATGCTTAACCTTAATAGAATACTACAGGAGGACCTTAAAGTACTACAGATGCTTTCCTAAAGATGTGTCTTGCATTTAAGCATCACATATTTAAGTGCATCACACTCGCAGTCATTCGTGAAGCAATGCTGAATAGCAGGTTCAGTAGCTAAGGTTATGAGAATAACAATATCTTAGCATAAATGTTAATAGATTTCTGCAAACTAAGTCTGAAAATGACATACAAATGTAATGGTAAAAACAACTAGGAAGAAAATAACCATGATAAGCAACTGTTATCCTGCTAGGTAAGTAGCTCACACCTGTATTTTCTTAGTTATTACATTAGCGTTCAGAACAAAGGGATTTTAGTAGAGGAGAACATGCAAGTGGCGTTATGCATTTCCCTTGCACCAATCCTCAGAATTATGAAATAATAGCAATTCGGACTTTGATAGAAAAATATTTTACAGACATGAGCACTTGTGTATGTGAACACTTGTGTGAAAAATTGGTACCAAATTGTGAATTTGCTGATGAATCAGATACAATGACGTTTTCAAGATTATTATAATGAATCAAGTTATGAACCTTTAATTATGCTTTCCAATACTGTTATCCTTGATCAATCTTGCCTTTCTTTCCATAATATTTCAGAATTTAATATCTGATATTTCTTATCAATGAATAATACTACATCATTGAATTTGTCCGTCAGAGACTTTCAGATGAGATTTTTAAAAACAGGACCTCTCTACCAGGGCATGAGCTGTTTCCAAATTAATGATCCTGTACTTGGCACTGGTGAAGCCGCATCTTGAATACTGTGTTCAGTTTTGGGCCCCTCACTCCAAGAAGGGAACTGAAGTGCTGGAGCATGTCCAAAGAATGGTAACAAAGCTGGTGAAGGGTCTAGAGCACACGTCTTACGAGGAACAGCTGAGGGAAGTGGGGTTGTTTAGCCCAGAGAAAAGGAGGCTCAGGGGAGACCTTATCACTCTCTACAACTACCTGAAAGGAGTTTGTAGCAAGGTGAGTGTCAGTCTGTTCTCACAAGTTAAAAGCGGTAGGAGAAGAGGAAATGACCTTAAGGGCACCGGGGGAAATTTAGAGTGAATATTAGGAAAAACTTAACCAAAAGGGTTCTTAAGCAGTGGAACAGGCTGCCCAGGGAAGTGGTTGAGTAACCATCCCTGGAGGCATTTAAAAGATGTCTAGATATGGTGTTTAGGGACATGGTTCAGTGGTGGGCTCGGCAGCATTAGGTTAATGGTGAGACTCAATAATCTTAAAGGTCTTTTCCAACTGAAACCACTCTATGATTCTAAGTTTTTAAAGCACAAGTACCTCTTCATTATCTCTGTCCAAAGAATTTCCTTTCTCTCTCTCCCTTCCATTATTAGATACATTAGTAAGCATTAATCATAGGTATGCTTCAAGTATGTCATTACTATTTTGAAAAACTGAACTCAGAAAGCTGCATAACACTGTTTATTATACACACCTACCACAGTCACCAGAAAATGGCTACTATCAAATCAAAGTTCTTTACAAAAAGGCAGGTTTGAATTCATTCGTAAGTAATTTGTAGAGTGAAAAATATTAAACGGACATAACTGACAAAGTGGAGGTTTTTTACCAGTTTTGTATTTGGCATGCTGTTCCTACAGCTTGTTATTGTAGCTGGGCATGTGGCTCCAGGAGTTCAAGGCTTATTCATAAAAACTGTCACAAATAAATAATACTCCATTCCCTTTCACTGTCATAAATACTGTCACACCCTTTAACTTGCTTTAGCACACTTAATACTGATTTAATTATTTCTTTTGAGCTAGAGAATTCTTTTGCTCAGTTAAAACAAGAATCAAAACAAAGTTTCTGAATTAAACAATTTTAGAGTCAGTTTCAAAGTTGCAGGGAGACTTTTAGAAGGTTAAAATAGTAAAAAGTTCCTTTATTCCTGAAATACTAACCTGCCTGAGGAAGAAAACAAAGTCACAGAAACACCTGGAAGCTATCTGCAGCAGGCATTAATAAAATGCAACTTGCAAAGAGGACCGCTTATAAAAAGAGAGATAGTGAAGAGGAGTTACAATTACACTTCTTTGTTATTCACTACTGAAAGTCCTAAGACTATTATGGTTTCATTTTGTAGGTTAGCCTACTCAACCAGGCAGAAACCAAGAAATAGCATCCTTTTTCTTCAAGGGCATGAGGATAGTTTTGTTTAATTCCCTGATGAGTTTATAAGTAGGAAAAAAAAAAAAAAGTCCTATGACATACTAGCTTAAGAAATAAATTCAGAACTGCAAAATTCTTCTTCTTTACAGATTCTCTGTTAATGGACACATGCAGAAACCTACCACCTCTGTAAAGGAGCAAATGAAAGAAAATAGGCTTCTAAAATTATGAGAAAGGAGAGCAAAGCTGGCACCATTTCAGCCACTTTACAGCAAAAGCCAATTCATAAAAGCAGCAATTTGTTTGACCCTGTGGATATAACAGTAACACTATTTTATGCACATTAAAGGATGCCAATAGCAATGCCTTGGCCAGTTACTAGGCTCTGTGCCTTCTAGACACAACAACCTTGTAAACTGCCCTTTCTGATAGATAATAGCATAGAAGTTAAATGTCTTGCAGCATCCCTTTGCTGCATTTAGGAAGCAAGGCAGCAGTCTACTACAGCAGTTACTTGATCATAAAAATAGCCCACCTCTCATTTTCTCCTCTTACAGGAAGTGCCAGAGAAAGTTAGAGCAAAGAAGAGATTTTCAACCTTTATTCCACAGGCTTTATCAGCACACACTCTCAGCTGAGTTGCTTTTTCAGATCTGACCTTTTCTTTCCCTTTACTAAAGAAACCACAGCAGTCACTGGGCTCCCAGCTACTGACAAGCCCTCTCTAAGCTACCAGGACAAAACATTTTCCAGTGAAGATTTACACAGTAATTGTCTTAGCATATCAAAGTCTTCAATTTACAGCAACAAGCTTCAGTCACGCTGCGTTTCTGTTCCAATCTAGCCTTGTCAACCGAGCCCAATAAAGTAGTGATAACTAGTAATTTCTGCTGCCATTTGACAAGGCTGTAAAATTAGCTCGGGTGTGAGCTGATGGAGGGGAAAGTAACCTTTATTTTCACAGTGGCTCACAGCTAGGAAGCAAGCAGGCATTACTGGACATGGGCCTCAATAAATGTCACAATACTTTTCCCTACTACAACAAATAAACCTTCCCCAAAACATTATTACCATTTTCATTTTAAAAAGAAATAAATTATACAGTAGAAATAATTTGCATTGTTGGTATTAAACGCACCAACAACCAAAGTGTCTGGGGAAACTAAATAGGCAAAGCCCTGTGCTCTTTATGTAGGGTTCCCTCAGTACAGACTTCAGAGCTGACAGCATTGAATTAGGTGCTTGTTACTCTATGTCAAATTGCATCATTTTGGTCTGTCATGGATAGTCTCTCCAGCAGCACTGCATGTCTTTGAAGAAATCAATGTCAGTGAGTTTGCCTCACTTCATCCTTCAAACCAAAAGGTTTCTCTAACCAAGATAAGAACTTAGGAGGCAGATAAGCCTTATGACACAAAGCACATTTATGTTTGTAAAGCTTTGTTTTACAACACAGAGAGGTGTAAAACCATCATCAGTCATGGAAAGATCTTACACAAACCAAACCAAACTCTTTAACATGCTTTAAGAAACTTATCTGCTCACCCATATGTATTTAATCTAAGCTTGGGAAAAAAAAAAAATGAATGCATATAGTGATTTTATAACATCTCAAAATCCCTCAACAAGCAAGCTTATGGCAGAAGGCATCTTAGTACTATAATTATATTTCAGTTTAAACCTTCCACTTTATTACCTATGAATTTCAAAATATCAGCAAGCAGCCCAATTTGTTTAATATATACACATAAATACATACATACACACCCAGACCACTTTTGGGGTTCTTTTTGAGAGAGATTACAGAAATGTCAATGTACTCAAAATTCACTAATTCACACCAAGCACACTTATCTGATTATCTCTTAGAAGTCATGCAGACCTTAACATGATCAATAAAAAGCCTCTATTTTTAGTCTAGGTTTGTTTTCCTTGCTGAAGGAGAAGAAACAGGATTAGAATTTCAGGGTTTTGTCATCTAAAAGTGTGTTTTATGTAAGCTATTTTGGGAACAAATCAACCTGTGATATCCAACTACTCTAACTTCTGTTTCAGAAATCCTAATTTCCTTTTAACACTTGCCCTTATCTTCCAAACCTATCCTGCAGGCTTCTAGGAACCCTTTGGCATATTAGCCAGTCCTTCCATTTTGTGCCTGTCCCAGCTGCCTCTCTGAATTGCCATGATCATTCACAGACAGTTCAGAGTGGCCTCAAGACGATATCAGTTCCTTCAGCATTCATGGGTACATCCCATCAAGACCCAAGGACTTACTATGTCCAGTTGGCTTAAGTATTTTTAGATAGTCCTTCTGTGATCTACCTACACTTCTTCTCCATTCCCTTTCACAGCACTATGTGACCAGGTTCAGACCCCTCTCTCAACTTCTCCTGTACACAATGTGTGACCAAGATATTACTAGGTCTGACCAGTGTCTTGTAATGCCAAAATCACAGCCAGCAGGTGTAGGAGTAAGCGCTGTGTGACAGTGCTGCTGTCAGGCCTCGTGGAGCACACGTGCAGGCACAATCAGTCAGCTCTTATACCTGTTACCACACCTTGTGGCCAGCACAGCCTTCAGAAAATTAGAGCTCAATAAGGTTATTCATAATAAAACCAAGCAAAATAGAAATAAGTTGCTTTTTCATTCCAGCCTTACTGCACATTTGCTGTCCTTATTACCTGAGGTATAACTGCTAATTCTGTTGCCAGGGAGAATGTACTGGTAGTACTTGCTGTGTTCTGTTAATATTAGAGCTGAAATTTCATTTGCTTAAGAAGTATCCAGTCTTACATAAATCCACATTAGATACATGCCTAATGGTGTGGAAAAAAAAAAACCACCAAAAACTTGAAAAGGAAGCAAGAATGGACAGATAAAAAAAGGTATACTGAGGCTTTTCATAAAACTCTTAAATTAACAGCATATAACATCAGTTTAACCTGTGAACTGCAAAGGTACAGATCCCCAGAACATGCCACATTTCTCACAGATCTTAGTGAAGTTACATGTGTTTTCCAATTTTAGTACTGTATTATTTGAGAATTAAAATTTCGGGCTTTAACCATTGCCAAATGCTAATAGACTTGGCTATCCCAGATGTACAGAACTGGCTGGAGGGTAAATATCCTTCAGTATTGCTGTCTCTATTAAGTTCAGACTTCACAGTTAGGTTTATTGGAGCTTGCTGTTTTCTCAGCAGAGTGGCAGGCTTTACCGGATTCTAAGTAACATGCAAGGCATCTAAACACACAAGAACTACTTGCCTCCACTTGTATAAACAGCTTCTTTTATCAAATTCTTTTCAGTAAACAGAAACAGACCCATCAGGCTTGGACTCTCCTCACTGGCCTATTAAACACTGTAGCCTGTTTCTCACCAAAAGGATGGAAGGAGAATCATCAATCTTCAGAAAGCATTTTAGCTGT
>VZZY01000978.1:97030-118234 GCA_013400335.1 Eurystomus gularis
AAAAAAAAAAAGACACAAAGCAACCAGAAAGCATTTGGGAATTATTCCATGTTATTTTTTACTATCAATACACATTATGCAGAGGAACTGACAGCAGGCATGACAGAGATAGAAGGCCACGAGTTTTCTTGATTATTAAATATCCCTGATCCTGTTCTGAGGAGCTGCTCTTCAAATAGGATGCCCTGAAGCCACTGCAGAGAACAATCTGGTGAGGCTTGGAAACAGGGACATTACCTATAATGTTTTGGACCACGTGACTTTTCATGTTCACTATGGTATTCAGTAACTATATAAAATGCCTTGAAAAGCAGTCAGAGTAGTAACCTCCAGCATTCTCACTACCCCACAGAAAGCACAATTTGAGTTTGAACAGTGGCTCTGTGGCCAGATAAGGTTGAAGTAATAGTAGTGAACAGCAGTATGAAGCAATACAGCATCTATGTGCATATGAAGACATTTTTGATTTCCCAGAGTGAATGAGAACTAGAAAGAATCCTTCTGCTCTCTTAGTTTCTTCAAACATAAAATAAAAATTCAATATAAGATAAATCCAAACAACTAATTACTTCTGTGAGCCTTATTCAATATTGTGAAGTTCAACATACTTAAATTAGATTAAATCATTTTTCTTTTAGTGTCTTGAAGCATGTCAACTTAAGCCTGTCCTTAAGATCATAGAATGATGAGGGCATTCACTGGAATCTATCTTGGAGTACTGGATTAAAGATTTTTAAGGACAATATAGATAGCTTAAACTGTAACTAATGTACTGTATTCATAAAAAGAAAATAACTAAATACATTCAATGCAATAACTGAAAGTTTTTAGAGGATTCAGATACGAACTACTGCATGACTGTATAACCACAACAGATCCCTTTTCCATGGGAGACTAGAAATTCTAGTCTTTCTGCAAAGTTTAGTAAAACATAATTAACAATTAGCAGTAACTTTGCAACTATTATGAAAACACAAAAAAATACTGCCAAACAAAACCCATAACAACTTGCCCTAACAAGTCCCATCACGTACTTATTCTAGCCTCTTTTAAAAATGCAAGAGACAGCAACTACACTGCATTCAAATATTTTGAGAGAGAAGCATTCAGGCATTCTCTCAGCTTCTGTTGCTGACAAGGAGAAAGAGTTGGAGAGTTTCAGTTATGCAGAACAGGTAGAGTGAAATTTGCTTTTTTGATTATTAAAAGAAAGATCTCATTAATGTTCAGGACACAGAAGATCTCCCAGCCTTTAGCTAAACACCCAAATTTCTTTGAATATGAAAATGCATTTCTTCTGAGGCTCATAAAAAATTTAACGTGTAAGAAAAATGAGCATAGCTCAGACTTCTGAAAAGGAATACTGCTGGGAGTGACAGTGAAGGGCCAACACATCACATTGCAACAGCAAGACCAGCAGTCAATACTTGGAAACACTGACTCCAGCCCATGCAGGCTTAAAACCAGACATCCCAAAAATCAAGTTGGTCATGCTTAATGTACAATATGAACATTAAGAATTTCAAGACAAACTAAATCTCTATGGGCAGAAAAACCTAAAAAGTATGGGATTTCTTGTAATAGGTTACTCAAGCTAACAAGGATTTGTGCATCTGATGTGTGACTACACAAGTTATCAACAATCAATCTACGAATTGTAGATAAAAAGAGACCTGTTGTTGAAATCAAGTTATAGAAATATAACAAACCCAGAGATTTTAAATGATAATTCTCACAACTCTATTGGTATCAGGAATTATCTTGAATTCCTTGATTCAGGAATGAAAAGCTGAAATATTGGATGCTCTAGGTTACAAGGACTTAGGATTCAAAACAGGATATACCACAAAATTTATATTCACTGTTCAGACTAGATGATTACAATCATTCCCTCAGGTCTCAATAAAATCACATTTTGAACACTAATCAAAATGTGAATCAGATTCAGATTTTCTTGCTTGAACAAAACTGCTATGAATGGCAGAATATTTATTAATGTTGAAATGAAAATTAATGGAAACTGCTATATTAAATAATTAGAATAAGTAGCATTTTTCTCTCTACAATAGAGAACAATACTGCCATTTTTCTTAGCTTTAGCAGGTTTGCTTTAGCAGGTTTGCTCTACTCCAGACTACAGAAAGTGGTACAGGGCAGGTGAAAACAAAAAATAAAAGGACTATTCTTGTAGGTTTTGAAATACTTTTCATATTGACACAGAACTTCTAATTCTTAAATAGTAATGCTATTGACGCTTTTCAGTACTACCCAGAACTCATGTTGCCTTCCACTTTAGGAGACCAGAACTCTTATTTTCACTAAACTGATCCTGAAACCCAGTGAACTGAGATGATAATCCTGGAATTAAAGAAAACAGCTTGGTTTTTTGCTTGCTTGTTGTTTTCTTTCTGTGTGCATGATTGGTTGTGGTTTTTGTTGTTGTTTTTTGTTTGGTGATTTGTTTTTTTTTTGTTGTTGTTGTTGTTGTTTGGGGTTGGGGTTTTTTTGCTTTTGTTTTGTTTTTTTTTGTTTTCTTTTGTTTTTATAACTTAACCTAAAGCCTGGGGATGACTGTGTGCAAAGAACAGAGAATTAGCTACTGTAACTTGACAAGGGCACCCACTGTGAAAAGGCTTTTGCACAAGAGGAGGACAGAGACAAGACACCACAGACCACCCAAAAATGGGAAAAAGATTCAAAGTATTCAAGTATGAGGACAGAAAAAAACAGTGGAGACGTTAGAGGGATGCGACAAAAACATATTAAGGTCACAGGGAAGCTGTTAAGTCAGCCTTAAAATAGAAGTTAACTGTTTCTTTTCTCTAGGGATTTTTACAGCACACACAATTTAGTGTCTTAAAAAGGAAAGAAGCATCAATCTGTATACATCTTGCTGAATTGCTTTAAAAATAAATCACACTTAAAAGGAAAAAAAAAAATTATAAAAAAAAACCCCTCTGAATTTCTGAGAGTTTAATCATCTAAGCACTTGTTTAGTTCTACTCATCCTCCTCACAGAGGATGTATTTTGCAAATCCTGAGCCCAGTTACCAAAGAGACCAGGGAGAGAGTTATCTCATTTGGATTACAGAGAGCAATTTTTGGTTCTCTGCTATCTTTGCATAGTCCCCAGAAAACCAAACACCTAGAAGTAGAACTTGAATCTTCTTGCTCTAAGACTTTGGAATAAAATATTTTCAATGAAGCTATTTCAGAGAAATGTAGAAGCTATTGTAGCTGCTCTTTCACTTTAAATAACTTTTGATCCTGATTACAGGAATCACCACTTAAGTTTTGTTGCAGTTGAAGGTTTGTTTTGTGCATTGTCTCTACTGATTGCAATAAAACCACGCTATTTGGTTCTTTAGAACAGATCCTAGACAATATTTACAGGAAATGAATCTTCAGCACAGACAAGCCCCTGTGCAAATGGTATACATTAAACAGACACATGATCAAAACCTCAAAGTATAATAATAGTATGCCCCACAAACATGCAAAAGAAGATAGTTAAAGCTTAAGGGCAGTTAGAACCTCCACAAAGCAAAAGCATTTTATAATACTCAGAAGGTGACCGAACCAGATCTTGCCTGCTACACCTTATATGAATTAACTCGTCTAAATTTATTTCAATAAGAATACCCTTTTCTGCCATAGAAGTTACATATGTTTTCCAATGAGTTTCTATGACAGCAACCTTATGAGGCATGAACTACCTCACATTTCACAAGTGCTTCTGAAGAAGGGACACATTTCTAAAAGTGAAATGCAGTCTGATACTGGCCTGCATCATATCTAACACCTTGCAGCTGAAAGATGGGTTTGTTTCTGACAGTGGGTCAGTCAGAAGACGAAAATGGTCTTTCTAACCTTCCTGATGTTAAACACTTGTGACACATGACAAGTCAGTTCATTCAGGTTACTACCAAAACAGCCAACATACAAGACTTCACTGAACGCCACAGGAACCTAGCTGAATTGGAACATGAAATGATGCCAATACCTAAGGATTCAAGCTTCCCAAATGAGACACTTAGGTGGAAGTCAGTAAAGGATTGGTGCAGGGGCAAGGTGGGCAGAAAAAAGCTTGCTCCTAATATGTGACTCCTGACAACACATCACTTACATTGCTTCTGGGGACACGCGTGCAAATGTCATTGACTGCAAATAGTAGCAGGTGAGAAACAAGTTGCCAGAAGACCAAGTTACAAAAAGAAAGGGAGGACAAACGCATCAACTTTCTTTTGTATTTAGTAATTGTTCTCTGCAGTTTTGCTGATTTAGAAGGACAATTGAGGAGCATTTTTACTATGCCAGCAGTCCAACCTAACACAATTTTGATTCTGCACAGCTGTACATTAGAACTCAAACTTCTTCTAAGTGCTCTTTCTGTGAATAATTTCAGCTAATTTAGCAAATCAGAAGGCAACCAAAGTATATAAAACATACAACTTGTTATAAAAGGTTGTTTCTTTTGACTTTATTCTATGCAAACAATACTAATATAGACAAATTAACAGATAGGCAGTGTTTTCTCAAAACAGTGCAACATGGCAATTCAATAAGAAACACTTCCAACAAAAGAATAATAAAAAAAAAGATTTTGGTTAATTCCTCCACTGTGAATCATTTTTTTTTAAATCTTACTATGCAAACACTTATATACTGTTCACTCTTTGAAGAGGACAGTTCTATATTTGACAGAATAAGAAGCAGTAGTTGCCATATTTCTCACATCTCCCCCACCACTCAAGAACTTCAGTTAACCTCTCTTCTGTTCATTTCCCTGAAGAGTTTCAAACTAATTCACATAGAAAAATTCTATAGGTTAAAGAGTGAGCAGATATCTTAACCTGAAGCATCATATAATAAAAGGAATTGTATCTGAAGGAAAATACAAACCTAGTCACAGAGACAACTCATTCTGTCACATTCCTGTACCTTTCCCCAAAAACTCATTGTGTAACACTCAGTTAAGAGGGAAATACACCATGTTAAGAGACAAATCAAATCATACCTCTCTTTAGAGCTCAGAATGACTGTAGAGGACTAGACCCTGAAGTCTAGAAAGGCATACATGCCCCTTTCTGTTACAGATAGAGAGCTCTACTCTTCATACAAGAGAGCCAAAAACTACAGAAGATAGAAAGAAAGTTACATTTGCCGAGAACTGCGTGATCATTTTTAGCTCAGTGCTTATTTTCCAGAATAATCTTTATCCTATTTCTCTGTAGGATATTACTACTATCAAGAAACAATACCATCATTCAAGACCCTCTAATTCTGCCTGTGCACTTCATCATTGCTCATTCTGTTTTTAATTCTATACTGCATAAATCAGCTGCAACATCAGCACCTGACAAGCTGTAGCTATTGGATTGCTTTAATTTTTCGTGTAACAAAACCAAAAGAAGCATTATGGAGACACTCGTCAAAATGCTTCACCAAAAAATTTTATTCAACTTGTTACCCTACCCTCCAACCCAAAGACATGCAGCTATTACCAAATGAGAACCTGAAAAACCATGTGGAATGTTATTTATCACTGCCTAATAAATCACTACCCAGAAATGCCACAAAATTCATTCTGTAATTAAAAGAGGCTTTCTGTAGTCTTAATGTGTTACTAGTAAGATGAGAGGTCAGTTTAAAAGACAGATAAGAGCAAATGATTTAACAATGGAGATAAATAGTTCAATTCCTATCTAATAAAATGGTTACTTTTTGTTGGCTGGAGGTTCATATTTGACCCTCTGGGGAAACAGGTTATTTGGAGATATATAAAGACAAAAACTTAAGTAGTCCAGGAAACAGTTTACATACTTAGGATGTCGGATGTCTGGCAGGGATCGTTCCAGTGCTATATTGTTGCTAACAAATATGTTGAAGCCATTTTCCCTATAAGCAGAATCATCGTGGTCTTCTTCTGTAAGAGGATACGGCTTTCCATGTTCACCTTTCCCTAAAACAAAAGAAAACAATTATTTGCCTCAAACTGACAGCACAAAAGGGACTACAAAGATCAAAATAAGTTACACTGAACTTCAATTAGTACACTGTACCTGAAACACAAGGATTCTCTAAGGAATTTCTTGCAATGTCTTTAGTGACATTCCTGTTACTTCCAATATAAAAACACAAAGTAGGTACAAATGATAGGACCCAGAAATCCCTTTGAATTCACCCAACTCAACTAGCTTCCCTTTTTTCCAGAAACACAATCAGCTTAAAGCCATTTTCTACATAAAAACTTGATTTGCAAATTAAGCTAAGGCCTTTTTGCACCAGAATCAAGTTTTCATTAGAAAAATATGAAAAATGGATCAGTTCCAGCAATACTCCTGATCAATATGAAGAATCTGATTACTCAGTTACTCTATATTTTAACAGTTAAAGCACCCTTCCCCTCACCCACCTTTTCCAAAAGCAACTTTAGCACTGAAGTTTAGAGTGTCCAACTTTTCAGAATGAGTAAGGAAACCAAATGTTTTGCTCCGGGCTCCTTAAATACCCTTGCACTCCAAGAGACCAGACAGATGTACTCAGCACTTCTAATGTCTCTGCACTGCTGATTTAGTTTCAGAACCCAGTCACTTTGGTTCCCTAAAGAAATCATCTGCTTTTTTGCTGCCAAAGCACAGACTTTCTATTCCAGCTTTTTACTCCCAAGTTAGTTCTCATCATCAGTCACTTGGCTTGCTTAGTACCTACCTCAGGCAACCGTACCTCTATCTCTTCCAGTCAGAGAGCAGAGAACAAACAAAAACACTTCAAAGAAAATCAGAACATAAAAGCCTTCACTTCTTCTCAACTATTTTTATTCTTCTCATTCTTGCAGAGGATGACCTCTTCAGAATTTCTAATGCCTTCATGCCTACTCATGTTCTCAAAAAGATACGCTTTCCTCTACATCTAACTGATCAGCTTATAACCTCTCTATCCTTCTCCCTCAGGGCCCAGTCATACAAAAATACCTCCTTTTACCTGAGACCTTTTAGAGAAATTAATCAACTTCCCAGCCGGATCTGGTAAGTGACCAAGGCCACCTGATACTCAGCTAATCAGGAGCAGCTGCAGGAGGGGATGAAGAGAGAAGCAAGTGGGAGCTGAGAGAAACATCCTGTGGTACCCTTACAGCTTGTGAGTCTCTGTCAATGCTCTATTTCATATTGCACAAAACATTAGAAGCACAGAATATGTAATTAAAGATGCTGTAATTACTCAGTTTTAGGATGTTTTTGGAGACAAAATAATTTTAATTCCAAACATTGTGCATATAACTACAGTTTCACCTAAATTCTTAATGAAAATAATTAATGTTACTTACAAGGGAAAAAAAGTTAGTCTTAGTAAACACTCTTTGTTTAAGCTATTTCATTACTAAAAGGTATCTTGCCCTTTTTATTTTCAGATGTCCCCAAATNAAATGCACATAGCACACTAACATAATACAAAAGCTGAGACTAAGCTTCTATGTGAGTCTTTATGATTTCATACTAAATACGGGGAGAAATATTAAAGGAGATGCTGATGATCTAATCTGTTTCACAATACAGTAACAATAAGCTAATGTCATTCAACCCTCAAGACACAAATTTTAGTACCTCTCTTTCTGTGCATGTTCTACATAGACCCAAAGTATCTATTTTAATTTGCTTTTAATAACAGATTTATCCAGGTATTCAATAATACAATGGAAATTCCAGAATAAGTTACCTATTATAAGATATACTATTGCTAATCAATGTTTTTTACAATATATTTTTCTGTGTATTCCAGATCTTCACCGTGTTGGAGTGTGTTCAGAGGAGAGCCATGAAAATGATTAGAAAGCTAGAGCCCCTCTCCTATGAAGACAGGCTGAAAGAATTGGGGCTGTTCAGCCTGGAGAAGAGAAGGCTCCGGGGGGACCTTATAGTGACCTTCCAATACCTGAAAAGGGGCCTATATAAAGGCAAAGGGACATCTGTTCTCAAGGGTCTGTAGTGAAGGGGTAATGGTTTTAAGCTAGAAAAGGGTAGATTTAGGTTAGACATTAGGAAGTTCTTTAACATGAGAGTGGTTTAACACTGAACAGGTTGCCCAGAAAGATGGTGGAGGCCCTATCCCTGTAGCCATTCAAGGTTAGACTTGGTGGGGCTCTGAGCAACCTGACCTAGTTAGAGATGTCCTTGCTTATTGTAGGGGGGTTGGACTAGACGGCCTTTAGAGGTCTCTTCCAACCCATCGAATTCTATGATTCTATGATTTGCTTTGCTTTACATAAAGGAGTACAGTTGGCTATTCAGGAGATAAATATTTTTCATAATACTACAGTTTTGTCATACTGTCCCCTACTAGAGTAACTGAAGATAAGTGCTTTTAAAGTAGTCTTCCACTCTTTCTCACTGAATACAGAGTGCTATCACTGTGCATAAGCCAAAAGAATAGATATCATGGTCATTATTTAGAGTAACTCAGGAACTGGCTGAACTATCATGCTGCAGAAGTACTTGACCAACTGCAGTCTATGAATTGCTTCTCCACTTATATAGTAAGTTGGGCCATAAGTTGTTCTAGAAGTAGTGAAGCATGATTTTTTCCTAACACTATACTAAAATATGCATGTAGAGCATTAACAGAGGCTTGGGAATATTTCTTGCAGCTTTCTTGTTTGCTTGCTCTTTCACCCTGCAGCTCCTCCTAAATACGTAGGGAGCAGGTGGTCATCTACCAGATCCAGTTACAAGCAGTTGGCTAATTTCTCTAAAAGAGCTCAGGTAAAAAAGAGACCATTTCTTATGAGTGACCTTGGGAGGAGAGAAATACAGAGCTTAGAATATAAGTATTAAAAAAAAATGAAATATAACTTTTCGATAATCAGTAGGCCTAAAGGGTTCCCTTTGTACAGTAAATGCCATGTATGAGTCTCCTCAGCACCACAAATTATCACAAGCACGTTAAAACTCTATTCTGTTACTGATTTGCTTTCCTAGATGACTGATGGAAATTGCCATCACTGCACATTGCTTTGGAGCTGGACCATCCAAAAGTTTACCTAAAATGCCAAAATGACAAAGGGAAATTTCATAGTGCAAGAAAAATAGAATTCTGGGGAAAAAGAGCACAAAGGAGTTTTATGTCCCATTACGGCTATAGAAGGCTACTTTAAATCCATCAATAGGCAGATATAAGCCCTCCTATACCGTTGGTCCTACCTGAAGGCAAAATGTCAATTCAGAAAGTGCATCAGGGTTATAAAGTACTGTAGGTAACAGGGAGAGTATGAGTCCAACAGTGAATTTTTGGCCTCTTTGCGTTTAGGAGGGGGTCACCCAATTGTGATGGATAAAACCAACCCAGCACTAGAACTTGATGCTAACCCTCTTTAAGGCTGGTTTACAATTTCAGCATAAATAACCCCAGAAACTAGGGACGCATAGACGTTTTAGTTCAGTTACTTGGACTTTTACTTTTCAAGGAAGGGGGCAAAGGAGGGGAAGAACCCAAAAGCACAAGAACAACACCTATATTCAACCTGGGCCCAAATGCTCCATTGTGTGGGAATGCTAACAGCACTGTTTAATTCATACAGTGCTGTCTAACCTTTGTGATCATAGAGCTATTACATTGATTTTTAACTCAGTACTCAATGTAAGCAACATTTTGAAAATATGCTAGATATTTTTTTTCTTAAAGCACTATGCTCGTTCCAAAGTTGACATCTCTACTTTGCTTACATGGTATTTATTTTAAGAGTTTTAATACACCATCTCAAAATGCTTCTCTGTAAGCATTCAGATAAAAAATGGTAAAGTAAGCTACTATAGTCATTCAAATAAAGTACTGGCTTGGGCAAATATCAGATGCTCTATAAGACTTTTTTAGCCCTGCTCAAGGATGTTACTATCTCCTAGGAAACAATGCACTCTATATCTAGCTCTAAAGGTTTTAAGTTTTATGCTTGACAACTTCTGATAACTTATAGTTCAAGAACACCTCAGTTAAGGCATCTTCTGCTTACATTAAATACAGATGCAGCAGAAGGAGAATAAATCCTCTTGTTCAGCAGATGGCACAAAAGGAAGAGGATTAGGGTGAGACAAAATAAAAAACCCCATTCTGTATACTCAGTACAATGTGTAATAACAGAATAATGGTTCTGGATCAGACATGTCAGTACAGTTGTCAGGTATGATAATTATAAAGAGAACAGGGGTATTGTTGGCAAAATATATCAGCTGTAAATCAGTTTGAACATGTAACAGGAGTTCTGCATGACATCCGCAAGCAATGTATAGGAGACCTTGTTTGAAATTATAAACAACAAAACATTGCAACAGGTTCTGGTTTCAGGGTCTTTTGGGTTTTATTTTGGGGTTTTATTTTTATAGTTCAGTTTTGTTGTCACAGTTCAGATGAACATTATTTATCATTTAGTAGGCATGGCAAAAAATATTGGTTTTGCCATGTAAGTTAAAGGAAGTTCAGCAATTGCTTGACACCTTAACAGAGGAAACTCAGTGGATAAAAAACATAAGCCACTCAGTGTCTGTAGGGAAGAGCTGTGTACAAATCTGAGTTATTTACTGTTTATAATCATTGCTATTAGTTTACTCAGGCAAGACTTCACAGTCACACCAAGTCAAGGCTATAATTTGGAAAAATATTTAGCATACCCTTTAATTCAAGCATCCTTTAATCCAATAACATTTGTAATAGGGAATAGGAATTCTCCATGTGCTAAATGCTTTACCAATTAAAAGATTATTTTAGTACATGAACCTACAAATAAGTAAGTCATCTTACCTTCAGTGCATGTTATTCTTTTTTATAATTCTGCCATTTTAAAAAAAGTATATTAGGAATTTTTTCTACTACCCATAAATAATCCATATAAAATCTAGTACAACACTGTCTGTGCACATCATATGTGAACTCAAAGCCCATCATCTCTCATGAAAGTTCTCACAGGGATAATAGATATCTAATCTTATCCTAGAGCAGTATTTCAATAAAGAACTGAAGTCCTGGGGGGGGAGAGTGATTGTATTTCTTAGCAAGCGTAGACAGAGGAACACTAATTCAAAATTAATGCAGTCACACAGCAGCTTCAGGAAAAAAAAGTGTAAGAAGTAAAAGGGGAAATAAAGATCATCCGCTGAATAAAACCATTGAGTCACACATAATCTTCTACCTTCTTGCCACATAACTTCTACACAACAACCTTTTATCTACCCTGATATGGGAGTCAGAGTGCAACTGGCCAAGTCAGAGGGTGAAAACCCTGTTTAAAGCAACCTGTAGTATCTATACATCATTTCTGAATTTCCCTAATGCACAGCTGTATACAAGTGTGCCACCTTGTGCTGTGGAGTTGGACTTCATATTATTTTGATAAGTATACAGATTATCAATTCAAACTGCCACCACATTCTGCTTTATTGGGAGGTGAATTTCCATTGAGTACAAACAAAATAATTTCCTTATTTTTCCTCATCCTCACACACAGGAGGGTGAGGTGCAGCACATCTGTTAAAATACTGGTTAAATTATCTTGAATAGAGAGGTGATTTGATAAATGCACAATATAGGATTTTCTTTTTTTTTTTTGACAGTAAATGTCTCAGCTTCACCTGGAGTATCTACACTTGGTGGACATCTCATCCTGTTCGCAAATTTTATATTTTGAAACCTTTAGAAGGCATGTAGGTGAATGATTTTTATCTAAAATTAGTTCAAGATTCAAGCTGGGGACTAGTACAGCTTAGTCCTTGGGGAAAAATGGGGAAAATGGAAGTTTTTTTACTAAATCACTTTCTCCTTTCATACCAGGAATGGAACTGCTTGCTTTGAACAAATATCTTTTATGGTTTTCCATGTTTATATTAATTTCTAGTAGAAAGTATGAAAACTAATTCAATAAACGCATGAAAGTAATTGCAACAGCAATTGGGACAATCCAGGTAGTAAAAAAAGTATGTGTGTATATATATGTTATGACTTTTCAGACAGAAAATAAGAACATTTTTCTAACCGTATATGTAGTGAAACAATGGGATAGGAAATCCAGGGAATTGTGGAATCCATAAATAATCAAGAAAGAAATTATACCATGCCTCAGAGAGATGATTGATACAACTTTGGTCAGCTATTGAGGTTGATCCCAATCTTCAATTCTGTGAACTCTATGAGAAATAGGAGGACAACTGGGGATAAGTTGCTGGCACTGTATTTTTCCTCAGAGTCAATAAAACTTGTATGAGCAACTGAAATACACTTATCACAGGTCTGTTCTACTTATCTCAAACTTCTCAGAATATCCCACTAGTAGTATAACTTAAGAGTCTGATTGATAGGAAAGCAATTTAATTGATTTTATGTCAATGGAAATGGGATCAAAAATAACTACTGCTTTTACTTTTTTTACTACTCTACCTCGTAACTTGGAAAGCTTGGAAAGCCATTGCAGTAAGATTTACAATACTTTTAATTATTTACTATATAACTCTGTCAAGATCCGAGGCAATATAAAAGGCTTTTCCTTAGCACTACAGACACAGCTGTACTCAAATACTACTTACGCAATCGGGAAAAATAAAAATCTTGTCAAGGAAATCCCAAACAATACATTTTCAAGAAAGAATAAGTAATTTATTTATAAATGTATAACAACATTTATTTATTACTGTTTCAATATCAAACTACTGCAGAAAACAAACCAACCAAAAATCACTCCAGTTTTCTGGTAGAAAGGATTCACATTCTTACTATTTTATTAACCTTTAGATGCCAGTAACACATACAGGTTTTCTTTCCAAGGACCATGTAGTCCTCAATAAGTGGTACAGAAATGTTATTGGGAGCAAATATGAGGCCTTGTCCTTTCCAGATTGACGCTACAGTAACATGATGGTCAGCAGAAATATTAACTAAATTGCTTCTCTCTTCAGGAATGGCTTTATATATATAGCATAGGTTGGGAGAAAAAGGGAGGAAAAGGTATAACTTTAAATTTTGTTATTTGACTGACTGCTCACATCCAGAACTTAAAAAAAGAAACCAAAACACAAGGACAAAAATACAGAGAAGAGAAAAGAATATATTACTTAAAGGATTTAAAAGGGTGCATTCATACTGTACTGTAGTTGGATCTTTACAGTACTGTTTGCTTATAATTCACATGAGAGAAAAATAAAGGAACCTGTCACTAACACAGAAATGACATCTATACTTATAGAAGTGACGTGTTCCCATCCCTCAGTCAAAAGAAACCCCATACTGGGTAGGAGGTAGATAAAGCAAGAGCATTTCCCGGAGAGAGAGAGATGAGAGGGACAAATGAGAACCTCTGAAATGCACTTATTTTATGTATGTTTGCAAAGAATTCCTGTAAGAAGCAATGTATATCAAAGTGAAAAGAAAATTTAAAATACAGCTTTTTAACTGCATGAGATATAATTTCCAGATTTCCATAGACTAGCTAGGCCTAGGCTGACTCTTCATGTTGATCTAAGACCATAAATTCATGTCAGACTGCAAGGAAAAAATGGCACAAGTTATTTTTAAGAGTCCATGAAGTGGGAGAACCCGAATACCAGTACTCTGTATACATTAGGGGTATGTAAGTGCTTCATGCACTTAAAAACTGAAACAACAGAAACTGCTTCCAAAAGACACAGTGGTAAGGCAGGGCAGCTAGAAGATGAGAAGAGCAGTAGTGGTAGTGAGCAGAATGAGGCAGCGTAGCAAGCGGAGCAAGAAAGAAGAGTGTCTGGCAGAGTGGCAGAAGCCCCAGGTTGCAGCACCAAAGCTCTGGCAACTTGAATTGGGCCTTGTTGAATCACAGGATTCCACAGTACCCGAAAGTAAGGAAGGTTTTAGTTCAGTAGTGTAGAATAATCAGCTGGCCTAGCTGTTGTCTTGCCAAAGAAGACTGCAAAATTATTATTCTTATACTCAAGGAATTAGCCCTTATGTTATTTGTTTATCTTTAATAAAATATTGTTTGCTGAGTCAATTCATTTCCAAGAAGTCAGTCAGCTCAATGCTCTTGAGATTAATTCTTGCAAGTATCTAGGCATTTTACTAGATATCACTCTAAACTTCAACCTGGCCCTTGCTGTTGGCAGTTGTGTCCCAGCAGTTGTGTTATACAGCGAACAGTTGGAACAATACACTCCTGCCTATGATAACTTTTATGACACTTATTTCACTTTGGTTATTTGAAATCAAGACACTGTGCTTTATCTTAAATACATGCATTTTCTCAACCAATAATTAATTCCTAAATCCTATAGCCTGTGCTTTATGGAACATTAAGAGTAGCGTATCCCTCACTTCTTCCGTTCATTTAAACATTAAAAATGAATTTCCAGTGTATGCATTGGAGAGAAATAATACAGGGTGTGGGGGAAAATTGATTGCTTTAAAATATGTCATGAGGTTAACCAGTGGCATTGCTGTTTTTCAGCAGAAGGGTAGCTGCATATGAACTCTGAAAAGTAAATTGTCTGAAGGCTTAAAAAACACGTTGCAAAAACAAATAAGATTAAAAAAAAAATCTACGGCTTTTAACACTTGCTGCAAGTACTACAATGGCTTGGCAGGCAGAAAGATTCACCCCACCCTCTTTCTCACTTTAATAAGTCTAGGGGAAAAAAAGGAATAAAAAAAAAGGCCACAATTATTTGGTATGTCCAGTGTATTTAGAATGCCGTGGTGTACAATGCAAGATAAGCAGCAACACATGCTGTTTTGATATGGGTTGCTCTATCACCACAGCAGAGTAGCAATATCCCCAGTAGCATTCTGCAGGCTGAGCTGAATCTAATCATAACTCAGTAGCCAAGGGATGCACAGAACATCTTCTATTTAGTCTAACTACTTATCACCAAATGTCACAGCCACTGGAATGCTTTTTTCATTTAGCGTTAGAACAGACTGGTCATAGACCATTAATCAGAGCCAAACAGTGAATAAGCAAGCATGTGAGAAGCAACTCAAACATAAAAAAGGCTTCACACTTCAGTTTAGTAACAGAATGATCTGCTAGGATGAAAAGGATCTACTACAGAACAAGATTACCTGAAAAAAAAAGAAATCTGCTAATGGCGGTACAGAGTTTGTTTCAGTGCTTAAATAAATTAATTCATACAAACTGCATTGAGAATGGCATTCTAGCAGTCTCTAGTACCAGTGGGTCTTCTATAATTAATGCATGTGTCCAAGCTGATCTCTTGGAAAAAACTCAAACTAAGGTGTTACTAACATGGTTTATACAGGAACTAAACAGCTCCACAAAGTTATTGCAAAATTAAAGTTGCATAGGTACAGTTTTAGAAAGCCCAGAAATACAAAATGTTAGAGTTCTAACAGCTGTAATTAACACAGAACTTTTCCCTCCCTCTCTTTCTAAGATGTATTATAACCATGTGTTGCTTACTGCCTACCATCACAGGAAAACAAACAGGATATGCCATGGAATAAAACTATTAATAGGAGGTCTTTAATTTTTTTCTTTTTTTTTTTTCCCATTAATTCAATCTAACCAAGCTCTAGAAGCTGGCTTTGTGGCAGTTGCACAAAGAAGATGGAATAACCTGTAAAAAGGAATGTAGCTATGTATGAGTCAACAGAGTGCAACAGTGTAGTCACACCTGCACTAGAAGCACTACTCCATGAGGCGCATCCTACAGAGAAAGAATACGAGCTGGCACAGCTCCCAACAAATTTAGATTCAGCTTGTAAGAAAGACTGCTTCGAAAAAAAAAAATCCTTCTTACATGAGCTGATAGTAAATATTAACACTTAAAAGTTTGAGGCAGACCAAGGAACAAGAACTTTGCCACCTGATTCAGCGATAAGGCCATCCTGCTTCCTTCTGTAAAGCTTGGATGAGTGTTCATAAGCAAGCAGAGTTTGCACACTAAACCCCAAGAAGGTAACTTCCTGAGGTAGTATTTTATTGCTTTTTCAGGTCCACTTGGATCTATACATTATAAAATACATTGCCACGTTTCTCAGATTATAATTAGTTTAATATGAAACTGAAGCTGAGTATGCAAATAATTACCTGGTTTAATAAAAATCATGCACCCCTACCCCCACGAATTCAGAGATACTACAATTATCCACAAGACAAACAATACAAGCCCAGGGAACTGTACTAAGATGTTAAGATATTGCAAGGTGCAGTTACGGCAGAAAATCAAGTTCTGTGATGTTCTTGAGATTGGTCTACCTAAGCCCTTCTGCTTTACTTAAAACATTTCTTTTCTACCACACTCAAAGTAACACTTTGAATCACAATGCTCTTCTCACATTACTCTTCTGAAAACTGTGTTAGTACTACACATACTGCTGTATATATACTCACCACTACCACACTTCCCAGTGACTGCCTTTCCCTCTTCTTATAAGATAGTAATGCTATAATCATTAATATTGCCTTATATCATTCATTTTGTGGTTTTAAAAGACATTCTTCATTTGAAAGAGCCTTACAACTGACTGAGATTCTTTTGGTAAGGAGAACTAAACTTCATGCCTTACCTGCTATGAGAACAGCTCTACACATCCCTTTTTTCTCCCTTGCCATTGATTCACCTCTTTCTGAATAAGAGGATGCTAATTATTACCAACTATTTTTCAAATCCCTGACATAAATTTGAGTAAGTTTCCTGTACTAAAGCTGACTAAAATTTCCAGTCAATATATGTTGTGGAATCAAGCAGAGGCAGATGTGGAGACTTGAAAAATCACCTTCAGCCACAAACTGAACAGATTTCCAACTCATTAGTTTAAAATATTTTCTATTCAAAAGGAGAGCTCAACAGCTACAGAACACAACTAAATATTTATCCTAAGGCCCACATTTATGCATAATTCAGCAGGAACCCACATATGCCCACTGGGAACTTTTCAGAAAAAGTTAATTTGTTGAAAAATGATGTTTGGATTCAGCTGAAAGTATTTGCGGAAATTATTTTGTTGAGGCTTGGGTTAAAAAAAGCAAATAGAAATATATTTATATTGAAAACAAAACTTATAATTACAGTCTCTGTTTTTTTAAAATCTTAATATAGATGACAAAACTTAAGTGGCATTATCAAAGGATAGACAGCCAAGTTGAAAACCTGTTTGTGAACCAAACAATACTTTCTCATTTTATCATAGACAGAAAAAAGTGTCAGGTATCAACCCAAAAAGGCTTACATGCACACAGCTTTAAATTTCAGATGTATATGAAGCAACTGTCTAAAAATTTCTTTTTCACTGAGAAAAATTTAAAAAGGTTAAATTCTACTATGAAGATTCATGATATATTTATGCAACACAGTTATTGTCAAGTTTACTTTTGTCTATATGATCAAAAGCCCCTCAATAAATCCAGTCTTTGAGGAGAAAAAGGTGATATTTAGCAACCATGCTAAGAGAGCAAGCATATACAATTCCCTAGCCCTCTATTACCACAGGTAACAGAACAAGACATGAAGCAGAGATTAATTTCAGTTGTATGCTTTGTTTTAGAAGCATTACCAGAAATTCCACCAGATATTTGTCAAATATGTTTGAAACTAGAAAAGCAGAATGAACTCATTGCTTCTCATATTTTTCAGAGGAAGAAAATCCACTTAGCTTGTCTACTTCATTGTCATTAATTAATCTCTGCATTGGTTTGATGTGCTTTAACTTACAGAAAGTGTTTCTGCACATGCTTAATTGATTTTTTTCCTCTACTTTCTTAAAAATTAAACCTACACCTTTAAAATAGTTGAAAACCTCACTGTATATTGTTTGAAAGAAGTTATGACAGAGGACTTGCACTGGATTAAGAATGGACATTCCACATAGAGGGAGACTTTCTGTGTAAGGTTACATTTGGCATATCAAAATGTTTTCAATTTTTGGTATTCACTCTAATTACTGAATCTTGATTTTTTTGCTTAACTTGTAGTTTCAAAATACATTTTTCAAAATCCACAATGCTTTTGCTAAAATCTGACTTGTTGCTGACAGAAATCACTAGTAATGAGCTCACTTCCTTTACAATAGATTCATCATCAAGATGGTTTGTGAAAATGCATGAAATAGAGTTAAACTAATTGAAAGACTCTATCCTTCAATATGCCTTTAAGAATCTTTGCTAAAAATAAATGAATGGATGAATGAAAAAACAAAATCCCTGCACGGTACATTCAGATTTTACGCTAAGCAATGCTAAACCTTCCGATCAATTCCTTTCCTTCTCTCTTTTCCCTGTTGTTTGTATCAGCTGACCATGGAATATTTGAAAACAGAAACTGTTCTTCATCCAGACAGAGAGACAGCTGCCATCCAGGATTATCATTAAAGGGCCTTCTCAAAGTAGAGATTTAGCTCCTAACCTTAGTTCTTACAAGTGTGATATTAAGCTTCCCTCAAATGATAGGTCTGCACTGAACTATACCAGGAGGCTAAAACTGTAGCCAATGATCTATCCTTTTATCAGTATCCTTATTAGCATTTTTGAGATGTGTAATTATTATCCGCTAAATAAAACAGATACAGAATGAAAAAATCTTACTTGAGTATATGATATTGCCAAGAAATGCTCAGGGTCTCATAACTTTCATGTAAAACTTCAGATTCCTCAGAAAAAAACAGATGAGAACATGAAACTGTATCCCAGTTTATTAAAATCTTTTTAAAAGGCTAATAGTTATATAAACTGGGGAAAAAAAAGCCATTTAAACAGCATAGTGAAGTGGCAGTATGTTAGCAACTTGCTTAACTTACTGATTAATAGAAGCTAATTAAAATGTCAGCCCTCTAGAACTTAAACAGCTCACAGCTTTCACTCTTCTTTTTCAAGTATGTGAAGTTTGGATTTCTTCCCAGTATAACTGGCTGAAGAATACTCTAAAACTGTGCTGCTGAATTTAACTATGTGCTCTGCTAAACTGTGTTTTCCATACATGAAAAAACCTAAGTTTACAACATAAGTCAAATAGAAGCACATAGATAGTAACATAACATATCGTCTTTAAAGAACCTTAACAATTGCAATGTTAAGGAAAGCAACTGGTGAATTTTAAAATGTAAAGAGCTTTTTATTTTCTTTGGAACTGTGTGCTTGTGATTATCATCATGGTTATTCTAGATGATGAAGTCTGTAACACACCAGGTTACTGACTATTGTGCAGGTAATATGTGGCACCAACATACTTCATTGATAGCAAATTCCCTCAATTATTATGTAGATTAGACCAAAAAAGGAGTCTTGGTAAATCATTTGGCAAACCTTTAAAACTGAAGTTCTTCTGACAAGTCCTTTGACCCGGATTCAGGTTAAAGGAACGTCTTCCTTAAATCTTTAAATGAAATAGTGTTTACTGCTGGTTGACAGCAGCTTATTCCACATGTTAAACTTAAAACGAGACACAAAAGTAGTAAGGAAAAATTCCTTTTTGTCATGCTTCTGAATTAAAAAGTATGGTCTTGATATGTTTTAATTGCTGTCAAGTACCACACTTTAGTCAGGATTCATTTCCCACTTCTTTGAATTCGGATTTCATAGCAAAACAAGTAACAACTGGAAATTGAAATACAAAAGAAAACCATATTTCTTTGAGCCAGAGTCAAGCAGTAATTGCCCTGAACTGACAAACTTGATCATTTTCACACCTATCACAAGAGACAACCAACTCAATTTAAAGGGTCTGTAGAGCTCTCCTCCTCCTTCTGCACAAAGGCAGGTCTAGTCTGAAGGTATCTCAGCTGTTTGTTCATTTCAACCTCTCCCTGCAAATGAGCCTCATGTTTTAGAATACTATCCAGATAAAATTCCTTTTCCAGAATTACTACAAAATATACTCCTCTTAAAAAAAAAAAAGAAAGCTATTATCTACAGATGAATGCCTATTAAATTTCACTTAGTCCTGAAAATGTTTAAGCAAAAGGAGAAAAGACAACAGGATAGTAATAGTCCCCCAAACCAAAACACCTTCTTGATAAATTAAAAGACAGATTTAAGATATGATCTCCTCTCACACACAATCCCTACCTAAACAAAAAAACCCCAAGCCTCAAACTTCTAACATCAAGGTTCCCGTTTTTTTCCACTTAATTCCAGGCAGCAACTCTAATAAGCCCCTAAGTAATACACATTAAATACATTCACCAACATCAGCACTTCGTGGCTAATACTAATGTGAATCCATGGACTTCACCACTGTACAAAAGGGATAATAAGACTGACACTAGTTGAGACTCACTGATAGTGGAGACTATCACAAGTTAATTAGCAGATGACATCTGCTTCTTGGTGTTTTCTTTACATTTTATTTTTGCTTTTTCTTATTTGTTTCTCTCTTTCTTTTTAAAATTGTGTAAGCATTGAGATCAACATTCAAGTAGAAAGGGAGAAGATACTAGCCAGAGGAGAGTTTGGTCTGTTAAGAATTTGACTCCACACTTGCCCACAGATGAAAATATAGAGAAAGATGAAAGACTAACGAGTTTAATAATTTTTGTAACAGAGCACTTGCTGAAATTTAAACATTAGTTTCAAGCTAGAATATGAATCATTGGTTTATGGTGTAGTCATAGACATTTCATGCCAAGTTACTGGAAATGGATTTTCCTTCTGCTTGTCATGGAAAAAATCAAGATGTCAATGCCCAGTACAGAAGGGTACACTGAAGATCATTTTCAGTGCTCTAATTAACATTAGTCAAAGGAAAGTATTAGAAACTCTGTTCCTCCTTCCTTGGCCTCTCTGGCAGTCTTTAAAAATTAGCTTACCAATTTCTGATCAGTTTTCAAAGGCGGGGAGGAAGCAGGGAAGAACAGGGGAACAATCTAGTTAACTTCAACCACAAGAAGGGCCTCAAATCTTTGCTGTAAGTACTGAGACTACAGAGTCACTGTGCTTTAAAAAGGAAGCTTGACTCTGATTTATGGCCACACATAAACTCCTCTCTTACATACAGAAGGAAGGAGTTCTACCATGTGCACAGTTTTCCAACGGAGACTAACCTTATACAGCCACAGCCTTACACTTCATGGCTTCTTCTGCAGTAGTGTAATATTAGGTTGTAACTTGAGATTGAGTGGAGGTGTGTACAAACTCCAAATTAGCACTTAAATAATACTGTGAGATTCCATTTCACAATCTGAGGAAGTAAGTTTGTTGTTATCCAGGGAAAAACTTAAGCACTTGGGAAAAACAAAACAAAACAA
>VZZY01000979.1:0-27464 GCA_013400335.1 Eurystomus gularis
CACCCATGTTTGCATGTCCCTTATCTCTTACCTATAAGCTTTCAGCACCTTCATCATCTCCACCTTGGTTAAGGTCAATGCATTCTAGTTGCTTACTCACATAGAGCGCAACTCCACCACCTCGCCTTGTCAGTCTGTCCTTCCTAAAAAGTACATAGTCATCCATTACCACATTCCAGTTGTGCGAGCTATCCCACCACGTCTCTGTAGTTGCTATGAGATCATAGCCATGCAAATACAGCCAGATATCTAGTTCATCCTGTTTACTCACCATGCTTCTTGCATTGGTATACAGACACTTCAGAGACTTAGGTGAGGAGCACCTGTTAATGTTGTGGTTGGAGCACACACAGATTTCTAACTCCTCTTGTTTATTCCACATGCTGCATGCATTGGTGTGCATGCATTTCAGAGACTGAGCTGACCATGCTGATTTCATGCTAGGGGGGTGGAAGGCCTCCTGGTCTTCATCAATACTAGAATGTTGGTGCAGGCCCAGCTACAACACCAATCCCCTTAGAATATAGAATCAAAAATATGGAATGCTTCATGAATTTGCAGCTGTGTCCTCATATTTCTGATATGGAACACCCGTGGTCCTGGGTACCGCAGACTCCAAATCATGGCGTCATTAAGATTAGGCTTAGGGGTGAGAGAGACAAAAAACTCTACAGCTCCAGAAATACTGACATTGCAAAGGGCATGCCAAGAGGTGCACAGCACCACACCAACATTGTTCACTCCATAAATTTCTCATCTGCAACGGTGCTGGGCATCACAGACTCCAAATGCTAGCACCATAAGAGTTAGAGTTAGGATTAGGGTTAGATTTGAGAGAGCCACAAAGCCTACGCCTCAACAGAAACTTTTGAAGCAAGAGCCATGCCAAAGGGAGCACGGCACTGCACCAGCATTACTCCCTACATAAATTTTTCGTCTGGAAAATCCATGGTGCTGGGCGGCTCTGCCTCAAAATCCCAGAATTATTAGAGAGAGGGTAGGGGTTGAGACATCCACAAAGCCCACAGCTCCAGGAACACGGAAGCTGCAAAGAACATGCCAAGGGGAGAACAGCACTGAATGAATATTGCTCCCTCTAAAACTTCCTATTCTGGGCCACTAATGGAGATTGGCAGATGAGTCACCAAATCCCAGTACCATAAGCATTAGGGTTAGGGCCAGGGATCAGAGAACCACAAAGCCTATAGCTCAAGGGACAATGGTGCTGTGAAGGAAAAGCCAAGAAGAGCATGGTACTGCACCAACATTGCTCCCTCCACACATTCTGGACTTCAAACCATCTTGGTAATGGGCACCAATGCCTGATAACCAAGTAATAATAAGGTTGGTGTGAGAGAAACAAAAAGCCTACAGTCCCAGGGACACTGGTGCTACGGAGGGTATGCTAAGGGGAACAAGGCACAGCACCAACATTGCTTCCTCTACAACTTTCTGAATATGGACCTCCCATCGGGATGACAATAGAAGGAAGGAAATCCTAATTCCGCAAGTTCTAGGCTTAGGGTTGAGAGAACCAAAAAGCTTACAGCACCAAGGACACTGCAGCTTCAAAAGGTAGAACAAGTGGAACGTGGTACCACATCAATATTGCTCCCTCCACCTCGTGTCATCTGCTCCACTCACAGGCATGGGAATCTCCGCCTCCAATTTCCAGGACTACTAGTCTTAGGGTTAGGGTTGAGAGAACCACAAAGCCTACAGTCCCACAGACACTGGTGCTAGAGAGTTATACCAAGGGCACGACGGCACAACACCAATATTACTTCCTCTACAACTTTCTCATCTGGACCTCCCATCGGCATGGCAATAGAAGGCAGGAAATCCTAATTCCGTACGTGCTAGGGTTAGGGTTGAGAGAACCACAAAGCCTACAGCTCCAGGGACAATGCAGCTTCAAATCGCATGCCGAGGGGACCACGGCACCGCATCAACATTGCTCCCTCCAGACCCTTGTCATCTGCACCACTCACAGGCATGGGAATCTCCGCCTCCAATTTCCAGGATTACTAGGTTCAGGGTTAGGCTTGAGAGAACCACAAAGCCTACAGTCCCACGGACACTGGTGCTACACAGAGTATGCCAAGGGGACCCTGGCACAACACTAATATTACTTCCTCCACAACTTTCTCATATGGACCTCGCATTGGCATGGCAATAGAAGGCAGGAAATCCTAATTCTGTAAGTGCTAGGGTTAGGGTTGAGAGAACCACAAAGCCTAAAGCTCCAGGGACAATGCAGCTTCAAATCGCACGCTGAGGGGACCACGGCACTGCATCAACATTGCTCCCTCCACAACTTTCTGATCTGCACCACTCACAGGCATGGGAACCTACACCTCCAATTTCCAGGACTACTAGGGTTAGGCTTGAGAGAACCACAAAGCCTACAGCTCCAAGGACAATGCAGCTTCAAATCGCATGTCGAGGGGACCACAGCACTGCATCAACATTGCTCCCTCCACACCTTTGTCACGTGCACCACTCATGTGCATGGCTACCAGAAAGCCTACAGCTCCAAGGACACTGGTCGAACAAAGGCATGCCAAGGGGAGCACGGCACTGCAACAAAATTGCTACCTCCACATTTCTGATCTGGATATCCCACGGTGAAGGGCACCTTCGCCTCCAAATCACAATACTATTAGTGTTCAGTTTAGGATTGATGGAACAACAAAAGCTACAGCTCCAGGGACGCAGATGCTGCGAGGGGCATGCCAAGAGGCACTGCACCAACATTGCTCCCCCCACACCTTTAGATCTGGACCTCCCACAATGGGCATATAATCCATGAAATCCCACTACCATCATTGCTAGGGTTAGGGATGAGAGAGCCACAAAACCTACAACTCCAGGGACGCTGGTGCAGCAAAAGGGATGCCAAAGGGAGCATGGCACTGTACCAACATTGTCTCCTCCACACCTTTCTGATCTGGACCTCCTATGCAGATGGGCACCTGTCCCTCCAAATTCCAGTGCCGTTAGGGTTAGTGTTAGGGCTGAGTGAATCACAAAGCCTACAGATCCATAAGGGAGGGCAGGGGGCTCTTCATTCCCCCTTTTGTGCTGCTCCTGTGCTCCTTTCTACAGGGACATGAACCAAAGCCTAAGGAAACACAGATGGCCCCAGTCTGCACTGCAGCCTGGACCTAGAGGTGGAAGCTCCCCACAGCCAAGGACTAGGGGATCTCCGCACTGCTTTCCTTCTCCACATCTCATTATGGCTCTACAGGCAGCTGGAAGCTCCCCACAGCCATGGACAAAGTTATCTCAACACCACCTACCACCTCTCTACGCCACCTCCTCCCTACCCCACCACTGCCCTACAGGTAGCTAGAAGCTCCCCACAGCCACGGATAAAAGGAACCTCTCCACCACCCTCTATCTCTGCACCCCTCCATAGCCCTGCCGGCAGCTACAGAATCCCCACAGCCCTCAACAGAGTAACTACCCCACCACCCCCCTCAAGGACAGCAATTTCTTCCAAATAAAGTTGCTGATTCATTAACCCTTTGGCTGGTTCCATCAGTTGCTGCTCTCTTTTGGGGTGACCTTTCGGGCTTGTTCCTTGCTTGTCACCTTTCCTTCTAGTTACGCGTCTTGAAAGATGTAGCTGTGTGGATGTGACGTGCATCTCTATCTAAATACCCATATGTCAAGTGTACCTAGGAGTACATTGGAGAGCTGCACAGTGGAACCCAGCTGGATGGAAGGCGCCAGGGCTGAGTGCTGCAGGGCTCCCAGAAGCCAGCTGCACAGGCCAGCAGACAAGCTCAAACAGGCACACTCAGAGCCACTTGCACAGGACCCTGTCCAGACAGCTACTGAATATCTCCAAGGATGGAGGGTTAGGTTTGAGAGAACCACAAAGACTACAGCTCCAGAGACACTGGTCCTGTGAGGGGCATGCCAAGGGGAGCACAGCACTGCATCAACATTGCTTCTCCCACATCTTTATGATCTGGACCTCCCATGGTCATAGGGACATAATCCACAAAATCACACTACCATCGTTGCTAGGCGTAAGGCTAGAGTTTAGAGAACCACAAAGCCTACGCTCTGAGACACTGGTGATGGAAAAGACATGCCAAAGGGAGCACAGCTCTTTATCAGCCTTGCCCCTTCCACACATTTCTGACCAAGACCACCAATGGTGATGGGCATATACGCCATGAAATCTAGCTACCATAAGTGGTAGGGTTAGGGTTGAGAGAACCACAAAGCCTACAGCTCCAGGGACACGGGCAATGCAAAAGGCATACCAGGTGGAGCACAGCAATGCAGCAACATTGCTCCCTCCACACCCTTCTATCTGGACCACCCGTGGGGACTGGCAGATAAGGTACCAGATCCTGCTACCATAAGCCTTAGTCTTGTGGTTCAGAAGTAATAAAGCCTAGAGTTTCGTGGACACTGGCACTGCAAATTACCTGGCAAAGTAAGAATGGCACTGCACCAACATTGCTCCCTCCATACTTTTCTGATCTGTACCACCCACGCTGCTGGACAGGACAGCCTAGTCTCCAAATCCCAATACTATCAGGGTTAGGGTTGAGAGAGGAAGTCCAGGAGAGCACCATCCCCATTTGTCTCCCTCACCAGCTGCCTCAGGAATTTATCTTCCACTGAGTCCATGAACCTCTGGGACTTCTACCTCTCTGCTGTGTTTTATTTCCAGCAGACATCTGGGAACTATAAGTCCTCCATGAGAACAAGGGGTAGTGATTGTGAAACCTCTCCCAGCTCCTTAGACTATTTCCTCTCCTTATTCATCCTGATTGGGAGGTCTATAACAGACTCCCACCACGATATCAGCCTTGTTGGCCTTCCCTCTAATTCTTACTCATAAGGACTCAATCCTATTATCACCATTATTAAGTTGCAGGCACTATCATAGAAAGCCACCCCACTGCCTTTTCTTCCTTGCCTATCCCTTCTGAAAAGTTAGTAGCCATCAATTACAGCACTCCAGTCATGCAAGTCATCCCACCATGTTTCTGTGATGGCAACTATGTAATAGTTTTCTTCCTGCACAATGGCCTCGAGCTCCTTGTTTGTTGCCCATGCAGCATACATTGGTGTAGATACACTTTAGCTGGGCTAATGGTCCCTCCACCTTTTTGGAGGGAGAAGCTCTAAGTCCTGCCTGACCATTCTCAGTCATTTCCGTGGTTACTAACCTCTCAATAAGCCTTGTATCTTTGCTACCACATGTATCACCATCCCACACCCCCACTGAGATGGCAGACTGAATGAACTTACTAGTACACTGTCCCATGAGCAATGGCATGCTATACCCAGGCTTCTCTTGACGTGCTAGGGCCTGAACAATAGACCCTGAATTGAAGTTGACCTGTAGATTAATATCACAACCAGACAGGGTGTTTCTTTCTCATAGAAGCCAGCAGAGGATTCTTTCTGCTGGGAAATTAGCTGATTAGCTGTGGGAACAGGCACCCAGCTAGGCTGAGAAATATGTAATCAAAACCAAAATAGATGGAGATACCCCCTTTTCAGGCTCCTTCCTAGGCTTGGCTGACCTTGGATGGAGCCCAGTAAGGAGGAAAGCTGCCAGGTGTCCCACCTTTGAAGTTATTTTTAAGGTTGCTTGTGTGACCAGAGTTGTTTATTCAATGCTATAAAAGCTGGACCCGCTTGCAGTGATGTTGGAAGCCTACCTATGTGTGGATGCACCATGTAGGGCTTCCCCATTACAGGACAGGACCCCTGACTTCTTGCTATAACTGGGGCTCCCCAGCGACAACAGGACAAGACACCAAACAGGACAGGGTAAGGGTAATGTACTTGGCAATGTATCTTTGTGGCAATTACCCTAGTGGTTTTCGTATGACTATTCTTGGGCTCCTAACATGGCTTATTTCTTCTTCCATTATATCCTCTACTATGATTAATTATGCTGCTTATTCCCCCCTGCTGCTAACTATGTTGTGTCATCGCTGTATCCACTGGACTTAGATAATAAAATTAGCTTATGCTTGCTGCTGTTGACTGTGTCCTTTATGCTGAGCCAGGTAATTGGCAAAACACCTCTCTAGCTATCCTGGTTTCATCCCCATCCCTTTGAGTCTAGTTTAAAGCTCTTTCAATGAGCCTGCTAATTCTTGGCCCAGGATCCTTTTCCCCGTACGAGACAAGTTTACTCCATCTAATGCCAGCAGGTCTGATGCCTTGTAAACCAACTTGTTGTCAAATAACCCCAAGTCCTGCTGGTAACACTGGTCTCAAAGCCAGGAATTGATCTAGCAGCTCTTCCTCTCTAAACCCTCATCAATCCCTGCAGCTGGTTGGATAAAGAACACTACTTGTGCTCCTGAGCCCTTAACCAGCTGTCCCAAAGCCATTAAGTCTCTCTTCATTGCCCTGGGACTTCTTAAGTTCACCACTACCTACCTGAAAAATTATTAACAGGCAGTAATCCAAGGCATGAACTACGGTGGGGAGTTATTCTCTTCAAGTCCTTAACCCTGCACCCAGGAAGGCAGCAGACTTCCCTATGAAGTGGGTCTGGTCTGCATGTAGGGCCTTCTGCTCCCTTCAGAAGTGATTCCCCTATGACAAGGGCATGTCTTTTTTTCTTTACTGAAGTTATGATGCGAGGTGTAGCCTGACGTAGCCTTGGCTACACCTCTAAGGTGGGTGAGCCTTCATCTTTGTCATTATTTGGTTCCCCCTGCAGAGCATCAAATCTGTTTCATAAGGGCACCTGGGAAAGTGTAGTAGTTAATGGGGGGACACAGCTGCCGCACCTGGCAGTAAATTGTTCCATTCCTCCCTATCTTCTAAATCATCACACTCAGCTAGGTGGAGAGAGGATAGGGAGTCCTCCACATCCTGAGCTCTGTTCGACTGTGGGGCCAGTTTTAGGAGAGGTAGGATGTGGCTCCAACGGTCTATCTCACTCTCACAGTCCCTGGTGGTCCTCAGCCTACCCACCTCTTCCCGGAGCTCTATCATTAAACGGAGGAGTTCCTCTACCTGGACTCACCTCTCACGGGTGTGCTCACTGCTGCTGTCCAGTACTAGAGAGAGCACCGGGCACAGCCCGCGGCCTGGCACCTGGATGGCAGCGTCCTCCCACCTGCGCTGCATCTGAGAAGCAGTGGGTGCAGAGCATAGAGAGGCCATGGCTTGTCTGCGGAGTGGCTACTACTGCTCTCTGGCCGAGCTTCAGCAGTCTTCCTCCGCCCGCGCCGCCTCGCATCGCGTCGCACCCGGCCTTCTTTTACGGGTGTTGGGGTGGTGGCCGTTGCTCCGGCAACGCCCACTCCACGTCAGCTCCTCCTGCGAGGGCTGCCGGGTCCTGCTGGGTCTCCGCAGGCCTTCCGCGTTGGTTTGCCTGAGGAAAAACCGCGGGCCCCCATTTCCACGGCACACCGAGAGCTACCGCCCCGCTGCCGACCCGAAGCAGCTGATCGCGGCGCCTGGCGGTTAGTTCCGGTCACAGGGCGTTTCAGTCCCCCGCCGTTGCTCTGGCAGCGCCCACGCCACGTCAACCGCCGGGTCCTGGCGCGACGACTCCCGTTTCCTTAGGGTTACGGTTAGTTTTGAGAGAGCCACAAAGCCTACAGCTCCAGGGACACTGCCACTGCTCCCTCCACACCTTTCTCACCTGCTTTACCCACGGTGCTGGGCACCGTGCCTCCAAATCCTAGTACCATTAGGGTTGGGGTTGAGAGAGCTACAAAGCCCACAGTTCCAGGGACACTGGTACTGCAAAGGCATGCCAAGGTTAGCACGGATTTTATAGTGAAGATACATTCTTTGTTGTTTGTTTTTTTTCTTTACCTCCAATTATAATTCAAAGAATTCTGTAATATTTCTTGTAATTCTTTGCTGGGCTATATTTGTTTATTCTTTCCTGCTTTTGTTCTACTAAATAAGTCTTCTTGTCTACCATAATGTAAAGGTAGTTTAAGTATACCTATCATAAACTGCATTCTGCAGTGAAAACTACCTTCTAGCCCACACCACCCACAAGAATCTTTTTCCTCATATGCATTAGTGCCTATCTCCAGTATTAAGGATCTGATGGTGCATTTATCACTCTCACACCCTTTAGATAAAAACAGGGGAAAGTAAAGTTGGCAGTGATATTTTTGAAGTGCCTTTGTAATTTAGGAACATGAGTCCAATGGAGCTTCAGGGATGTTTTTGTTTCTTTAGCCATGAAGGCATTTATAAATCTAAGTAGTTTATTTGTTTGCAAGCTTATAAACAAAATCAGATGGAATGGTTTCTGCACTAGCAAGGAATATGGTTTGAAGAACCAGGAGGACTTTTTCAGTACTCTGTTCCTAAAATATACAGACAGAAATGAAGATGTGAACATGTAATGAACATTACATTAAGACTTTACTCATTGTATCTTGAAATAAAGCCTCTTGTGTTCTCAAGAATGTCTTCCAAACCCATTTTCCATAAGAAAGTAACACAATTCTCTGGAATCTCTTGGTAACGTGTAAAAAAAATCACATATAATTGAGCAAAGAGTATTCAGCAAGACCTCTAGGTGCATGTTCTTTTTCTGATTTTGTTCTTGAATGACAGCCAAGCATAGGTCTTGTGAAGAAAGATCCTTTAAGAAAAAAACAATAGCAAACTTTAAAAATAAATTGAATAAAAATAAAGCAATAAAGCAACCTACAATAGCTACAGAAACAGAGTTGAAAAAAAGTACAAACAACAAAAATAAAAGTCGTCTGTCAGATTGAATAACATGGAGATATAGGATTCTTTTCAGAAAGCACTGTTGTGTACCAAAGCTGTGAAATCTAATGAATGAAAATTGTTGGATCACCTTTAGTGAAAAGATAACATGGTAGATCTTTTGGGGGATTTTTTTTTCTTCTCTAAATGCAGAGTTAGGAAGCATTGTACACATAGATATTTCTGTTCCATATTGTGAACTAGCGATAGAGACTACAGTACCCAATAATTTTTGAAGTCTTTAAGAGGACCAAATGAAGGGAACGTGAGAAATAGCAACCACATAAATTCACTGCAAAGTTGAATGAATTTGACTGTATCTTACAGTATTGTCTACCCAACATGCAGGCATCAAGAAAAATGTCCTATTGTAGAATACTACTGTATTCTATTCTGTACTACTATTTTCTGCTGTATAGAATCATAGAATTATTTAGGTTGGAAAAGATCTTCAAGATCGAGTCCAGCCATAAACCCAACACTGCCAAGTCCACCACCACTAAACCGTATTCCTAAGCACCACATCAACATCTTTTAAATAACTCCAGGGATGATGACTTCCCTGGAGTTGATCCAGGGATCAACAGGGTGATCACTTTCCTGGGCTTGACTATGATTTCTGTGAAGAAATTTTTCCGAATATCCAATTTAAACATCCCTTGGCACAACTTTAGGCCATTTCCTCTCATCCTCTCAATTGCTACGTTAGACAAGTATAGAACAGCTTGTCTAGATTTCTCACATGAACAAAAGTAGTCATCTTCTGACCTCCTACTTACATATTCTCTTCATCCTTGTTTGGCAGTATGATCTGTCTTCTGTGGTGATAACTCAGGCAAAGCCATTTAGACATTAGTGGCTGTGCTGGCACAGATGCAAATAGTATAAATTGAAGACTTGCAAGCTTTAAGCAGAAAAGGAAATCAAGTTATCAATAAAGAGATGACAGAATTAAAATGTTGATGTACCAGCATGTGGAATATTGATTACAGATTGGAGTGATTCAAGACAGCTATTACAGAAATAGAAAGATGAATGGGAAGGCGATTCAGATAGAAATATCTCACTTTCAAAGGGATGCCAGCCTACAAGACTGTGATGCTTGTAATACTCTCAGGCTTGCTTGGGGATAGAGATCACACAAACTAATCTGTAAAAGAACAGATGAATGACTGGCAACTAGCTAGCATTAATTTTCATAACATCACAAGCAGTCTTCAGTCAGGAGCTGATCTGGTTTCATTCCTCTTACATAAGACTCCGTAGCCCAGATTTTCACATCCCCAGAGCAGCCATAGGCATCTGTACATACACATGCAGAAAAAGATGTGTATTTCAGATGACTGCGGTTGGAAATTTTCAGTTCTAATCAAAGAGGTTTATTATTTTTATGAAAAAGAACACTAAGGAATCACAGACATTAAATGATAGAGGTAACAATTTATTCTGTCCAAACAAGCTGTGCTACATGTGGGAAATATTCATGAATCAGTATTGATTACACTTCTGCTTCTGACTAATTAGCTTTACACACTTTCAGTTAAAATGTCATGAGTGTAACAGATACAAGTGCCCTGCAGGAACTGAGAAATAACCTTTACTTTATTATGATTCCTGTCCAAAGATAATTTCTTTCTTTGGAGAAGTGAACTCTACTGCCTCAGGTGACAAAGCAACATCACCATGCTCAATTTTGTAGTACACAGACCTTTATTCAACTGGAATTATTCAAATAGAGAAAAAATAACAATATTATTAAACATTAAAATATTAGTGAGGTGCCCAGGTATGAAAAGCAGAGCAATGGGAAAAAAAAAACAGAAAGCAAGAAACCATTACTTAGAGTGAGCTGTGCCTGGCCCAGCATAGCTGTGATGGGTTTCTTTGATTAGGGAAGGAGGTTGATTTAAAGTAGCTGAATGAAACATTTCTGTTTCTATTGGTTGAGAGATAAAGTTTTAGTGTCTTTACTGTCCCATCTATGATTCACTTGCCCACTTAATTAACTCTAGACTGCTCTAGACTAGTCGTTCTAGTTACCATTTGAAACTGAGTGTTCGTTTTTCATGGAAAAAATATGTATATGTTGATGTATTTGAGGTATAAATTTTAGAATCATTTAAGTGCTTCATTCTGTTTTTTATTTTATAGGCATAAGGAACTTGTCACTACAATGAAGAGAAAAGGAAGGTATCACTGTTACTAAAAAGGAAAAATTGCAGACTAGACGAAAGGAAGGGGGTAAATTACTATGGCTTAGGACAGGAGAAGAAAGAAAAGAGAAAGAAGGAAATACACTGATATTGCGTTAAATTATAGATAAAAAAATGGGTGTTCAGATGGCAGTTAGCAGAAGTAACTGTAATAGATAAAGCTAGGGAGGCTACAGAAAGGTGTGTAGTTTGCAACTCAGCTGCAGCAAATGAGGTGAATATTCTAAGCTTAAAGTAACTATGAACATTTTAATAGAAGTTAGAATGAAAGTGTAAACAGAAAAATATGAATGAAAATTGAACTTTTTAAGATGGGAGGATAGTTCCCTGTTTTTGATGCTATTCGATGGATTCTAATAGTAGCTTGTCTGAGAGTTTATAGAGGGACAAAGACAGGTGGCTTTGTTTTCATGATTCAAATGAGATAGTCCAGATTATCTACTTCAAATATTAAAGCAAGAGCAAGACAAATATACTGGTTTTAAGCATGAAAAAAAGGTCACTGTTGGACATACAGGAAAAGGTTTGGACCATCTTCATTGTTAACCAGATAGTGTGATCTGCTCATGTGCTGTCATGGCAGAAATATCTGACATTATGTATGGATTCAATGATGCAAAGTCATGAAGTCCAAGCTGCCTATTACCTTAGAGTATTGGATAACAAGATGAAGTGGGGCTGGAGGTTGACGTTAGCAAGTACAAATGGAAAAATATCATACATTTTTAATAAAAATTAACTCAAATAATTGAAGCACTTTATCAAAGGTTGTGGTAAAGCCCTCCCTACCCTGTCACCCCTCTCTCGTCTCCTCCTCTCCCCTTCTTGAAATTGTTAAATTGAATAATTGTGTCAGCTGCTGTTCTTAGACCACATGCAGGAATCCCTGGATGAATTTTATGCCTTGTGACAGAATCAGTCACACAGATGTGTGTTCAATAGCTTTTCACATAGCCAGTGCACTGAAAATACTATTTTTGCAGTTGAGTAATAACAGTTCAATTTAATGAGAGATGATTAAAATGATAGGTTAAAAATGTTTGATCCAAATGGTGCAGTTTTAACAGATTGAAGTCTAAGGAAAGCCAAGTGTGACTGAGACTGCATTTTCCCAATGTCTTTTGAAAAGCATCCTTCAAACAGCAAGTAATTTGAAAGAATTATACTATTCCATAACTGTAAACTATGGAAACTACCACAAGATAGTCTCCGTGGTAATAACAGTGGTGAACAAGTAATGTTTAGCAATCGAGAGAGAGGATGTACATTTCTTTATACTAATTGTGTATTTAGATTAAGGCATTACATACCCATTACCTAAAGCATAAAGTATTATTAAAGGTGGTGCTGCTTTCTTCATCCTCACATTTGATAATATCTATTTTAAAGATGTAATCCCTCTAATCCTGATCTTTGTAGACCAAATCTGTATTTGTATCGGAAATTTACATGATGTTTTCCTTAGTTATAGATCAGTTAAATGGATTTATTATGTCAGAAGTCATATTGTCACTTGCCGTAACGTGTTCCTGGTCTGTGATTCATTATGTGGGTCACAGAAGAAACCAGGCTACTCATTTAAACAAAGTTACTTAGTCATAAATTCTTATTTATTCACCTAACTGAATTTCTTTTCAGTAGAGTAGCCAAATGGAAGTTCTGTGCTCAATAATTTTATGGATATAGACTGAAACAACCTGTTGAAGGTTCTTTTTAGGTTACTTTCAGTAGTTGATTCTGAAAGTTTTAAATTCCTTCAGGAAAAAAATGAGCCATTGCTTTCCTCCCTTCTTGTGTATTTCATTATGCCACTCTGACATTACAGGAGAAACATTTGGTATTTTGCATTACGTAGTCTTGAGAAGAGATGGGTTGAATTTTTGCAGAAAGTGAACAATACTGGCAATATAAAATTGTTTTTATTTTACTTTGAAAGGTTAGTCCAGTTTAGCAATTTTCAATAATATTGTGTAACTTCATGAGAAGGAAGTGCCTAATCTTTTTGGAAGATGATAAGTTTTTCCTGTTTTCTCTTTCATTCATGATCATTGGACCCTCTCCTGACATTTAGAAAATTATAATTTCTCACCAACCAATAATTTCAGAACAATTGCATTTCATATCTTAATAGAGATGGTCTGTCTGGAATTATGCCATAATGAGAATGATATGCACCATCAAGAGAACAATACATTTACTTTTTTTGTCCAAATAAAACCATCTATTTCAAAATCCTGTTTCATTTTTCCTGCATATACATTTTAATATATAAGAATAACAGTTAACAGTATTGACTAGTGGTTTTTTTCGGTTTTTGCTTTCTTGAGAATCCATATACCATTACAGTACAGTATTGATCTCTTCCTAAAGCAAAATCAAGCAAATTGATTTTACAAACCACAAAATCTATCATGATGCTAATATATTACTAATTGAAGAAGTGGTTAAATAAATGAACCTCACAGTAAACATGGGAGCTCAATACACTTAAAACCTAAAGGTCTGGCAAAAGAAATGACAGCAGCAAATTTATCTTTAATACAGGGACAGCATTATCCATCTATAAGCTTGGTCAGTGTAAAAACACAGTGTTGTCGCTCTCCCTCAAAGTGAGTGGAAACACGCAGACAGTATTGTGTATTTGGACAGAGCATTAGGAGAGTTCCTAAAGTTTGATCAGAAATGGCTGGAAATTTAGGAGAAAGGGCCTATAAAATCCTGCCAGCTCCTCAGATTACATGTAAAGGTGCAGCTTTTCTTTCCCTCCTGCTGTGTAACTCATCTTTTCCACCAGGTCTTGAGATGTCTCTTGTATAAGCACTGATTCTGCTTACTCATACCAATATCCACGAAGAAATTGCTTTCCCTCCACTCTAGTTGATCCCATAAAATGCATATAATGGGAATTAACATTAAACAATGTTTGATAGGGAATTATTGTTTTACAAACTTTTTCCCCCTTGTTCTAATCCAATATATTCTATTTAAAACTTCTTCTGAAGATCCCCACATTTTCTGTTCTGCCACATGCCAGTGTATTAACTTATCTAATACTTGAGAAGTAATAACTCGGTACAACAAACTGAGTAGGTTCTCATAGCTGCTTTAACATAAAAATGGGAAAACTAAGATGTAAAACCTGTGATGGAGCAGGAGTAACTTGTGTGTTTTCCCTGGTCTCATTGTCTGCATACTAATACTATCACTTGGGCAAAAAATCAGGAAGTTTACTTTTAAAGACCCTGTAACCTTCATTGTCACCTTGAGTAGCAGTGAAGAAGTTGACAGATTGCCAGTTCCTATTTGTAGTCAGCAAAACTCCTTTTATGTCTCATTCTCTGACAGAAAAGAAAAGGAAGCTACTCAGTCAAGAAGATATAGTACTCCATTCAGGAAATCAGAAAAAGAAGTTGAAGACAAAGGGAGCTGATTACAGGAGTTTGTTACTCCCAAGAAAGTGAGTCCTGGCAGAAGTAAGCTAGAACTCAGAATAGTCAGGGCATGTTAAGCAGAATCACAAAAAAGCACTACTTATATTGATAAAAAACCCCTCTGCAATCCATGTCAATTTCTCTTGCTGCAAAAGTGAATCTATTTTTTGTCTTCTAAATACTTTGCTACTTTTAAAATCAAACTCTCATTTAAATTTTTAGATTTCTTTCTCTGCATCACTTTGTGCCTTCCTGACCTTTTGCTTTTGTCATTCTTTTTTGTGCTCTGTAACTTTTCAAATACTTCCCCTAACTTCAGAAGCATTAGGTACTGCCTCATTAGATTCTTTGTCACAGAAATAGAATAGGGAGCTTCAGACCTTGTTTAATAAAACTTCAGTTTCTATTTGTAGTGGGTCTGGCTGAGCTGATTTACCACATAGCAGCCCTCATGGTGCAGTGTTTTGTGCCAGGAGCTAGAAGGGTGTTGAGAACACACCCATGTTGTGACTACTGCTGAGCAGTGCTCAAACAGCACCAAGGCTCTTCCCAACATNCTGTTGTCCCCCAGAGCAACCACTACGTGTCTTGGAGCCCTGCTTCCCAGGGAGGGACCAGACATCACCTACTGATGGGAAGTAGAGAATAAATCGTTGTTTTCCTTTGCTTCCACATGCAGATTTGCTTGGCTTTGCTTCCGTTATTATTAAACTCCTTTTGTTTTACTCACAAAGGGGTTTTTTTCCCATCTTATTTTCCTTCCCATTTTTGCTCTGCTGAGGAGGGAAAGGAAAGGGGCAGATGATAGAGCGTCTTGGTGGGCACCTGGCGCTCAGCCAAGGTTAACCCACCACACTATTCAAGACAAAAATTGACAAAGAATAGTCTTCACATCCTAAGGAATCTTAGACAGATGTAGGAAGGTCCTCTCTAAATCTAGGAAGTGATATTAAAGTTGTTTGTAGAACCAAAGAGAAGAAACACAAACAAAGTGAGGTTAAAGGGATTTATGTGTTTATGGACCACCACGTGCATAAGGAAAATTTTTTTCACCGGAAGGGTTGTCAATATTTGGAAGAGATTGCCCAGGGAAGTGGTTGAGTCACTATCCCTGGAGGTATTTAAAAGATGTGTAGATGTGGTGCTTAGGGACATAGTTTAGTGTTAGACTTGGTAGTGTTGGTTTTACAGCTGGACTCGATGATCTTAAAGGTCTTCTCCAAACTAAATGATTTTATAATTTTGTGATTCTCTTCCATTTCTCCTTGTGTGCACTGCTTCTTTCATTGAGATCTCTACTGAACTGACCTTCCCAATTAAAAGGCATAAAATTTCTGTAAGTGGCCAAGCCACTACATGGCAACAGCTTTGTCTCTTCAGCTCTTGCTCTAGCTAATTACCTCTGTCTCCTTACTATAACCAAGTAATACAAATCTGTTTATATACTATCTTCTTCTTCCTTTCTCTCCTCCTACTTCCATAGGCCTCAAACTTTTTTCGATTTACCTTGAATTTTAGATACATTCCTGAATATAGCATATAAGTTATTACTATGACTGAATTTAATGAAATGTGTCATTTCTGCAGGAAAAAAGACAAGTCTGAAACATTTGGTGATTAATACTGTTATCAATGTAACTTGTGCTGTAATCTCTCTTCTGCTCAGATATATAGATCTATGATCTTTCTTTTACATGTGTGCCAATATTTAGAGGTTTATAATATGAAATAATATGAAGTAAAGATTTAAAAAATTGAAATGTTTAGTCTAAACCAGAGAAGATTCAGAAGGGATATACAACAAAATTTCCAAATGTATAAAAGGCTTTTTAAAGAAGGAGCGTCTGTCTGTTCACTGAATCTGTTGAATACAGAACAAACAGTAAGCTGCTTAAATTACACTAAGAGTTAGTTTAGGTATCAGAGAACCTTTTTGTAACTGTGTGATTAGGGAAGCTGTGAAATCTTACAAGAGTCTTCAGAAACTGCATCTTAAAACATCTTTTAGAAATGACATAGATACAGTTGTTCATTCCTTGAGGGAAACAGTATGCTAATGACATCTTGTTATATGTTATTCATGTTCTAGTTGGGGGAGGGGGGTAGAGAGAGGAGGGGTGGTGGTTGCAGAGGTGAGCAGGTGAGCAACAGCTAGAAACTTTCTCTATGTCGGATAGAGCCAATGCCAGCTGGCTCCAAGATGGACCTGCCACTGGCCAAGTCTGAGCCCATCAGCAATATTGGTGATAACATATGTAAGAAAGGATAAAAATGCTGTGCAACAGCAGCTAGGAAAGGGGAGTGACAATATGTGAGAGAAACAGCCCTGCTGACACCAAGGTCAGTGAAGAAGAAGGGGAGGAGGTGCCTCAGGTGCTGAAGCAGAGATTCCCCTGCAGCCTATGGTGAAGACCATGATGACACAGGTTGTCTCCTTGCAGCCCATTGAGGACTATAGAGGACTAGATATCTACCCTGCAGCTCATGGATAGCCCCATGCTGCATCATATAGATGTGCCTTGAAGGAACATGAAGCCCAGGGAGAGCCCACACCACAGCAGGCTGCTGACAGAACCTGTAACCACATGGAGAGAAGCCCATGCAGGAGCAGGTTTTGTGGCAGGACCTGTGACCCCGAAGAGGACCCATACTGATGCAGTCCATTCTTGAAGGACTGTGCCCTGTGTAAAGGATCTGTACTTGAGCAGTCTGTGAAGACCTCCAGCCCATGGCAGGGACACGTGCTAGATAAATTTAAAGAGAAACACCTGTGAAAATTAATTTTTCTTTTTTTTTTTTCTTCAATTCTGACTGAGGCTCTCCTTTTTCATTTCTTTTTGGTTGATACTATTTAATAATACAGGCTTTTGCAAAATGTGAAAGAGATTCTCTTCAGCAGTTCTTAGCTGTTGTTCGACTAAATTGCTTTTTTAATGTTCTTCTGCAAGACTCATCCAGAATTTAAATGAAAATTATGCACTAATCATGACTTGTAACCAGGTGTTAGCTAAACTGCTACCCTTCAACAGTTAATCTGTTTTGTTTTGGTTAATGATTGACCTCTATTTAGATTTCTTTACTTTGTTTAATTGTTATCATTTTATTATTAAGTACAGTTCAGATTAGAACTGTTGGCACCGTGTTACACTTTGGTAATGAAGACAGCTCTTATTTTCGGAATCACCTCATGTGATTTTTGAGAAATATATCTTGAGTATGAGTTTCAGTATCTCAACCCAGATGTAAAATATTAGGCAATATTTTCACTTACCATGTCCTTATATAAAACAAATATAGGAAGTAACAGGAAAGGCATTTAGTAGGATGTTATTTGAAGATTCAGAAGGAGTTGGAATAAGCAGCTCTATTTAAAAGGATACATTGAAGAAGGCTTTGCCTCAAATACATGTCAGGCTGAATGATGTTAGCTCACAACATAATGCAAGGAAATTTTCTGTAAAAGCTTATAGAAACATGTTTCCGTGTGAAAATTGTACATAATTTACTGGGTCTCCAGCATTTTACAGCTACCACAGGATAAAGTCTACTTGTCATAGTGTGGGGAAGAGCAATTTGGGGTGTTTGTGGGAATTACAGTCTTGGAGGACACATTTTTTGCCAGATGGAGATAACCCCAAAACTGGCTGAATAACACTGCTCATCTTCAGCCATACTAAAATATGCTCGGAGTGATGAATTAGTCATCAGGTAAGACAATAAAAATTGCAATTTTTCACTTCAATGGCACCAGTACAAATGTCAGGGATGCTTAGCTAGCCATGAAGAATAAACATTTATGAATGGAATCTATTCACTAGAAACAAGGAGGTATAGACATTCCCTTGTGAATGAACTGAATTGCATCCAAGGAATATCTGGCTGTTCTGGCATGAGTTTCTGTTTCCAGCAGAAACAACCCAGCAAAGCTTCTAGTAATATTGTTAACTAATTGCTTAGTTTTCTAATTCTCAATATCAGCTAATTGCTTTGGCCTACAGTCAATAGTAGTTGGTTGGGTTTTTTTCAGTCTTTACAGTGTTGTGAATTGAGTCACATTCTCAAAATTGCCCAGCATATCAAAATCCCATGAGAAGAACAATGGAATGGTTTCCTTTATCTTGCTCAGCGTCACTTCAGAAACAGATATATTTGTGTGCTTTTAACAGTGTAAGAGTGCATATCTATGAAATGATGTCAAAGCTGTGCACATAATATTTTGTTATTTTCAATTGAAGTTAATGCCACATACTACTTGTCTCTGCTTTTTGTATTGACTATATGCCTTTTCTAGGCTACCTAGGATACCAACCAGTAAATATCTTTGAACAATCTTATCAACTCTTTTCATAACTCCAGTGTGCTGCATAGCTGGAGGAATTCTAAACAACTTTCAGTTTCAACATGAAGTCTTCTTTCAACTTTGAAAAGACAGTTTTCATATCTTAGTGCAGTTACTTGCATGATTGAAAGTTTGAATACATCTGTTTTATTGTCAGGTAAAGTATCCAAGTATCCTAAAGTATCCAAAACATTATATTAATCTTCTGTAGTAGATTTATTGTAAAGTAATATTAAATTCAATGCAGGCAGTTTTAGATAACTTACTGCTAATGTTTAATTTAATTTTTTTTTCTATTATTTTGAGATTTTGGGGGACAGCTCAAGTGTGATCTTTTGCTTAATGTACATTGATTACATTTTTTGGTCATCTTTTTCTATATTGATAAACTTGGGTGTGTAAACCCCATCATAGACAAATTCTAACAAAAGTTCAGCATGTGTTATTTATGACTAACACAGTTGCTTGGAAACAGAGGAGTCTTAGCAGACTTGACTGTCTTGTAGTTCACAGGAAACTAAATGGCAGTCCCTCTTCAGAGCTCACTAAGACCTCTAAAAAAAGCCTCTTACCTGTTTTCTTTCTACTTCAGACTCTCAATTCTCTATTCCTCAGAAGCTATTACTTTATATTAGGAAGGCCATAAATACCTGTACAGACTTTAACATATTAATACACCTACATTTTTTTATACTTTATGATATGCTTCTCTTTTTAATAGAATGCCTACAAATGTAATGAAAAAGAACATATGTAAATCAATATTTCAGCCTTACCCATTGGTATCTTTCATTTTATTTGCCTTTCTCTTCAATTAATAACAACAGAACTGAATTTCTTGGATGTAAAGAAGAATAGAGAAGGGGCATATGGGCAATGTCTTTTGTTTTCTGGGCTTTCATGACAGGACTTGTGTTTTCTCACTACTTTACTCAAGGTTAACACAAAAATTCCTAGAAGAATCTCTAGGTAGATGGCAACCATTTCAACCAAAATTTATGGATCAGCAAATTTTCTTTCCTTTTTTCTATTTTTTTTCCCTGCTGCTATTGCATGGTAGCAGGAAATATAACCTTCCTATTCAGCACAGATTAATATTTTCAATGATCCTTGAAAAACAGATGTTACATTGGCTGAGACTGGGTGAATTTCTAAAACTACCAGTGTGCAAACAGCTACTAACCTTTTAAAATTCTGTTCCACACAGTGGCATTTGTGTTTGAATCAAATTATATCTTTAGAAGCTAAAGGTAGAATCTAAAAAAAAAAGTAATAATGAAAAATGGAACCATTACTGACCAAATTAAAAAAAAAAAAAACCAACAAAAACAACAAATAAACAAACAACAACCACAAGATTCAGTAGTTCAGATGCTATAGCAGGTGCCTGTACTTTTTTTACATGGTTTAACCAGTAGAGAAGGGGTCAAAATAACGAAACCCTATATGTGTAATATATTTGGCTACATTTTACAGAGCAGAAGAGGCAGATAACATATCCCCCTATGATTAGCCTTTTCTTTAATGACATTTACATACCGGAATTGAGAAAATTTATGGAACCCACCAATGTTATATTTTCAGATTGGTTGAAATCTTTTGCCAAGAAGGGGAGCTCTGCCTGAAGATAAAACTTTGCATGCATATATAGTGAAAACAATTTTTAATTATATTTTCTTTCCAAATGTAGCACTCTGAAACTAGTAACTAGCATAGTAATGAACGTGGAAATGCAAACATGAAATAATTAGGCACATTTTTGTTGTATGTTTTATCCTGTGCTACCAAGCAGTGGAAGGCAGTCTTTAAGACCTGTAAGTGCAGTGAGTAAAATCTTACGTTCCACAGGAACTTACCCTCATTTGAAATCAACAAATCTATTTAGACTGCCCTGTATTTTTCTTCAGGCTAATGCTATTTTTCTTCAACAACATAGCAGTCACTGCTGCACTGAATCAGTACTACTGTAGGAAAACCAGTCACATCTGTGTTGTAAAATAACCAGATCAGACCTGATTGGGATACTGAATTATCTGAGGGAAGCTCTGGATGACAAGAGAATAGTTTATCTTGTCATAGAAGAAGAAAGTTTCATTTCTTTGCGTCTCTGGAATCCTGTGCTGAGGGGAGAGTCACTAGCCACTGTGTGCGAGAAAAAATATTCAGTGTTCAAGGACAGTTTGCTTTCACCAGACAGGAGCTGGCAGAATGACTCACAAATTACAGTCATGATGATGCTTGCTGTCAGCATATTTGACACTGCAGAGGACTTGACAGTGATTCTCTGAGAAAGATATGTCACTCAAGTGAATTTTCCCGAAGTAAAGGTACTTATATACATTTATATTTATGCATCTATGTCTGTCTATGTCTTTTATTGATGTTCCTTCTTGGAAAGCAGAGATGAATAAGACTAAAAGAGAAAGGGAATAATTGTTCCCCCCACCACCACCCCCAGGCATTTTTTCTTCGTCCTTGAAAGGATCCTCAGTGAGGTTCCAGAGGCCATGCAGAACCTTGGGAAATATCAATTTTTGGTTTAAGTATTTTTTCTTTATTACAGGTGATTACAGCCAACAACAGTCTTCCTATGCTGGTTTTCTAAAACATTTTCTATTAGCTTTGTAAAATGACTGCACGACACAGCTACTTTTCTTAGAAATACAGTGAGAAAAGTCAAGCTTCTCAAGAGTTAGAATAAGCCTTAATTTTTTATTGGCTTTAGATCTTCAAATCTAGATCTAGAAATACAAGGAGGACACATTCCACTTTAACATATTCCTCCAGTAGTTTAACATATTTTCCTGTTTGCAAGGCACTAGCTGAACTATGTTGTACTAGCCTTCTCTGCTGTACAAAATGTTGGGGATCTACAGTATGTTCTTCCTAAATAGAGTTAAAATTAATATTAATATTAATTCTTTACTTCATATTAAGTTCAAAATCTTAGCAGTGTTTAAGAACTTATATTGTGCACTCCTCTTTCCCTGTCCCCCTGAAGTCCTGGGGCCTGAGTTGTGGGCCCCAAGTTGGAGCTGACCTGTGGATGAGTCACAACCTAGCAGAATGTTTTGTTGTTTCTGTTGGCTTTGTGTGGCAGAGGCAGAACCTGTCCCACCTGTGTCTCTATGGCTCTGCCCTCACCCAGGTGGTCATGGTTGGGGTGTGGGTGAGGCCAGGTTTATATTAACCAGGAGCCAATTAGTTAGAAGAGTTTCCTGTTGGGTGTGGCTTCTGTTGGGGCTGGTTGCATCTTGGTGAGTTCTTTTGGTAGTGTTCTTCCATGTGAAGGGCCAATGAGGAACCATCTCTGTCTGTTGTGTCCAGTAGGCGATGCTGGCACCGCCATGGTCAGTGGAGGAGCTGGGCCCACAGGAACATATGGCAGGACTATCTGAAAGAAGACTTCCAAGGGAATGTTTCTGAGTTTAGTGTTGTCCTGTGTGATCAGGCAACTGATGGCAGCATAAAATGATGATGGCTGAACCAGCACAACACCACCAAAAGAAAGATATGCATGATACCAGAATCTGTTTAAGGAGTGCACTAAAGCTCCCAGTTTCTGAGGTGAAAGAACTTATATTAATCTTGCTGGAAAAATAGGTAAGGTGAAAAAAACACAAGACAAATATATTATGAAAAACAAAGTGATCTACAGTGTGCATAATCACAATTAGCATAAAGTATTAAGTGTAACTGCATAAGAAAATAGTGATCAGTTCTGACATTTGCAGATTTTAGTTGAAATCAGCCTTTTGTACTTGTTTACACAGAAGGTGATTTTTGATCAGCGTACCTTACAAGACTTAATAAATACAGCATGATCCTGTTTCTTCCCTTGCTCTTCTTTCTGCTTCTTCCTTTATTTTATCATTGAATAGCCTACAATTCCCAGTTACTGCAAAGGGATGCAGTGCAACTTGTTGGCTATTGATATTGGTTTAATCTTATAATTAGCACATTTTTTTTTCTAAGGATGTATTTAATATGGTCCCTTGGAAACAGGTGAATGTGGTTAAAAGCTACAGTTGTTGGACAAAATTGATTATTTCTAGTGTTTTAATAGATAGGCACAGTGAGAAGCTGCATTATATAAGTTAATATGTTTTTCCTCTGCCTCAGACTTTAAATATATTTAGAGTTTTAAAAATTCTGCCAGTGCCTCTCTTTGACAGTCAAACTGTCTATCAAAACCATTCCAAAAGACACACATGCAAAACCAAAACCCTGCAATGACTTGTGACATACAACAGGAGGATGCCAACCAAGTCTTTGTTGACTTGATTCTACATTTGTAGTATGATCAAAATGATATAAAGAAAATGCTGTTAATGAGAAATACTTCAGAACAACTGCCCAGAATGTGCTTGTTTTTTTTGTCCCAAGCTGTTTTTCTATAGAGCATATGGGATATGTGGGGTAGTTTTATAACATATTTTAGTTTTTATTTTCAAATTTTATCTTGGACATATAAGGTATCAAATATTTGGTATATTTAAATGTGTGGGTCTTGATGATACTACAGTAATTTTGTCCGTGAAAATGGTGAAATAAATGAACTATTCACAGCTAAATCATAGCTGACTCAGCTCCGGGCAGTGGCATGGGTGCATTACCCTAGTGTTTGTGTCATTGCTCATTTCTTTGTGGATATAATTCTCAATTTAGATTGGGATGACATGAATGTCCCAGTTTTCCTGAAATGTTACTTCAAAACACTTCGGTATTGGTATAAAATTAGTACTACACACTGCATTTCCACTTACTATTTCCATATCTTTCCTACTGGAAAGGAACGTATCTGAAATCTGTTACCATCCATAGCTGATGTTTGTCATTTTGAGAGGCTGGGAACATGAGAAGGACAGACATTCATAATTGTGAATTTAAACTCCTCCTTATCAGACTACCCTTGGCATCAAAGTATTACCTCTAGAAGAAGCACCATAGAAGATAGATCAGGTTGAGAGAGCTGTTAATCATTTTGCTGGCCTGTACAGAGTTCTTTTAACTCTCAAAATATTTAATTCCCTCTAAGTACTGTCAATTTGATATAGCATCAACTACTCCAGCATTGCTGAGAGGATAAAATCTAACGAGGTTTTTCTCAGAAAATAATCTTGTAATAGTGAGTCAGCCCAATGGAATTCTCATTAAAAAAGCAAGTAAGCAATTTGTATTTTTGGAGGACGAATATGTAATCATCAGAAAGGCAAGCTGTGTGTCTCGCTGTCCTTGTCATAGTCCAGGAAAGAAGAGAGGTGGATAGTGATATTGAAGAACAGCTTTCAGATAAAGGCAGTCCAATCATCTTTTTTGTTATACTAACCACTTCAGTTAAAAAAAACCAAACATGATATTTTCAAACAGTGTCCTTTGGAGAAGAATATTTCAGTAAAACCTTTCAAAATAGAATTCCAGGAAGCACTGCCTACAAGAACTGAAGAATATTTCTTTTTCAAGGGAACTGTAAAGAATTCACATTACTTTTCACTATTACAGCACTCCTCTGAAGAGTTCTGACATTTCAAGGAAGCATGCTCCATTGTTTCTTAGGCTTTTCTTCCTGGGCCTAATTCATAGCTTGCTCACTCCCTGAGTGACTGTCAACAAATCCTGCTGTGACCACGATGGCCTTACACAGGATTCAGTCAGTCTACCTAGACTGCTTTCTAAACAGTTTTCTAATAGCAAACTCAAGACTTGCTGCACTACGTGTTCACGGAACAATCCTAGAAGTTTTTCTACAGGGATAGGCAGAGGCTAAAGTGCCTGCCTAGATAGACTAGCAGGCATAATATGTATTTTTTAATTCATTAGCATGGCACTAGGCAGTTTGAAAAATTAAGTAAAATAAAATAACAAGAACATGCTCTGAAACAGCAATTATTTTTCTTATGCTGTCTTCAAATTATACTTTTAAGCAAAATAAATTTATGGTAGGTTTTTTTTTTTTGATTTGGGTAAATACCTCACCATTTTCAAGTTTTGTTTATTTTGGAGAGGTGTTTTTTAGTTTGGGTTTTTTTGTTCTAGTGTTTGTTTTGTTTGGTTTTTTTAATCTTATCTTTCTCTATCTTATCTTTTTCAGGCATTGGAACAGGTTTACCAGGGCGGTGGTGGAGTCCTCATCCCTGGAGGAGTTTAAAAGACATGTAGTGCTTAGGGATATAGTTTAGTCGAGGACTTGTTAGTGTTTGGTTAATGATTGGACTCAATTATCTTAAACGTCTTTTCCAATCTAGATAATTCTCTGATATTTAACTAGAATATTCCTTGACCTCAATGACCTGTTGGCAAGTTTATCAAACCTAACGACCAATTGCTAAATGACCAAGCCTTTTTTAATGAAACAATGTGTTTGGTCAGATATGTTCCAGCAAAATGATTTTAACAATGTGACATTTAAAAACTGTTCACCCAAGAAACCCTTATCAATCAGAAAAATAACACAATTATCTTCTCGCTCACTCACCCTTTTTCTACCTTTGGTCACGTCACGATTGCTATCACTGCATTGCTATCTGGTTCTAGGCTGAGTCGCTCACACTCTGCAACTTGACATCAGTCAATACTGTTTTGAGACTGGGAACTTTTATTAGGCCCATTTACAATAAGGAACTAAATGAGATGTCTGTCAGCAGTCTGAAAATCCATGTTCTGACCATAATGATTCATTTACAGGTGCATATGAGACTCTGGAAGAAGTCCTATACAAAGGCTATGACAAACTGCTTCAGTGGACCATAGTTCTTAAACTAAACTGAAAAAGAGGTTAGGCTTTGAAATATAATCAATTCCAGAATAATGAATGTGTGGGAACCTAATTGGTGTTCAAGTCAAATATGGAAGAATTGTTTCTTTTGGTGTTCAGTTCAGTCTTCATAGCTTATTCCAACTTCGGTCTCCTGAGATGAAACTTTCTTCAGAGCTGCCAAATGAGATGACTTGCAATTTATTTAGAAGGTAACAATTACCACTGACTGGGGCTGGATTTGAACTGGAGCAGAGACAGTGAAAATAGATACAAAGATGTTCTATTAACAGCAATTTCCTGAAACAAAAGTACCCACACTTATTATATGTAGATTATATATGTGTGTATATGTATATATTAAATGTATTTATTTATCTGTTTGCTCTTGAGAGTGCAGGATAAGGTTATGTAGATTTCTGGGATTTGTGAAGTAAATTGTAATGCATAATATCCAAATCTTAGCAAAATATTAGCCTGAGCTTTTTCCAGCAGAACTATACATTGTGTGCCGACTAGTATCAGCTATAATAAAATAAATCCCATTGAATGAAATCTGGTAGGTTCTAAATGATGTGTATTTTTCTGAACAGTTTGAAAGATGGTGTCTTCAAGTCTATTAACTGCAAACCCCATGTTTTACAATGTCATTATCCCTCAGAAGAAAAACAAAAAGCAAAACCAATCAACCTTCTCTTTTTCTAGGAGTCCCCAAATATCCATGTCTTTCAGGTCAATATCTTCCTAACTGGAAAAATAAAATTGGCAAGCAGCTACCTCTTTTGATTGAGCAACTCAGTGAGCAGAGTGTTAGGCATGCTTCCTTGAAAACATATATAGCCTTTATCGTGCAATCAGTTCTGCATGGACAGGTTCCCCTTCTGTGTAGTACTCTGCTGGAATTTCTGTTGCTTTCTAGGATTTTAGAAATAATGGGTTCATCCAAGGCCCATGAATTTGCTATCAGATTTGTAATTGTAGGACTGGTGCTTTTATTGCTCTTTCTTTCACCCTCTATGTCTACATGTACATAAACCTGCCCAAAACAGTTGTAAACCTGGAAGGTAATCTGCTATGCTTTAGCAGTACTACACAGACAATACAAGAGATAAGCTGCAAAATTGGTTGGAATAATTTGGAAAACACTCAAGTTGCTAAGACACAGTAAAACGTCCATATCATGTCCATGTCCATATCATTAGTCATACGTGAGATAGCTGCAAGGTTGCTGAAATATTTTCCCATTAATTATTTTTTTTTCTTGAAAGAAACATTTCATGTGTAAACAAATGCAAAGATGGAAATTCCAGAAATCTTTCAAGAATTAATAATACATACCAGTTAGCAACAGTGCAGTGAAGGCTCATTTTGAGTTTTAATGCTCAATAAGTAGCTCTCTAACAGATTTCCTTTAAAAGATGTCTGATTGTGTTAAGTATATGATCAATAATATTGTCTATATAAATAATTATTTTACAGATTACTTTCTCCCAATTAATTTTCCTAAGGAAGATTCCACACCTGTCCCTTCACAGGAGAAAGAAATAGGTATGGATTTACAAAGGACAGAAAGAAATTGTTTGCCATGCCTGTAATGATTTAGTTTCAGTTTCATAAAAAACATAACAGGAATACTTTCAGTAGTGGAATTGTAGAGCAGGGAATCATTACTTTATGTCATAGTACTAACCAGTGCTCAGAAACTCAAAACCTTTCACTTGCTTTTCTGCTTTCTTTTGTCCTGGCTCTGAAAAGACTCAGGTTATAGTAAGGACATATCTTTCATCCCAATTCCATCTTACTTTCTGCATTACACTTCATTACAGAGTATGTCCAAAGAAGTGTTGCAATAATTTAAAGGAAAAGAAAACAACCAAAAAACCCCCAAACAAACAAAGAAACAAAAGTGGTACCACATTTTAGAATGACTTCTAGGGTATTGCAAATGCTAGTGCTTGTAGCTAAAGGAGGAGGTTGAAAGG